>BOPP01000035.1:7100393-7110787 GCA_017312745.1 Gryllus bimaculatus
CCCTCCCCTCCCCTCCCGCTCCACCCGCCTGCTCTGTCAATGCCGCACGAACATCCCGCGACACGTGAGGAGTTCGGGGAAACGTTGCGTAATGGATATTGACGGCGACGACTACTGTGACGGTTGATTATGATGTTAATGGCGGCGATTATTCCGCACGGTGATCAGGATGCAGACGCGGATACTCCACAAGCGCAACAGTGGTAAAGATGGTGAAAACAACTACTTTTTTTGTGGTTTCGTCCCAACCCGATATTTTGCGTCGTCAAGTTACGTATTACAGGCGATTTTACCTAACTTTACTAGTAAGGTACGTTGCTAGCATCGTTTCTTTGGATTAAAATTCCAATAAGTTCTCGAGTATGACAAGAAAACTTATTTAAAAAGAGTCATGTATGTTCCGTTTCCACTTTCGCTCTTCGAATGTTAAAGTTCAACAATAGAAGAGACTGCAAAGTTCAATCACAATGTGTGCGTGAGAAATTCGCGCTTTCTATCTCTTATGTGCATCCCAGACGACCTCCATAAGTTCACCAACGGGATCCACAAACGTCTCCGGATTTGGGCCCTAAATTGCAGGCCGAAGAGCCCATCCCGACGTGCTGGGACGAAGCGGAACGCGGTAGTGGCGGCGGCAGCGGAGTCGGAAGAAAGTGGGTCGCGGCGCCTCATACGATCCCAGCCGCCCCCATCCCCGCGCCTCGCCCTGCCCGCCTCGCCACGCCCCACCCGCCCCCGCGGGGCACGCGCAGCGCCAGCGCCTGGGTCGTGCGCTGCGGAGGAAGAGGAGATGGAGACTACGGGGGAAAGGTGGAGAACGACTCTGAGATCGAGAATGACGAAGATGAGAATGACGACGAGAAGGATGACGAAGAGAATAACGTCGAAAATGGGGATGACGAGGAGGAGGAAGAGGAGGATGGCGGAGAGAATGAAGACGAGAAGCATGACGACGACGAGGAAGATAACGCAGAGGACAATGACGACGAGGATGACGAAGATGAGGATGACGAGAAGGAGAATGACAACGAAGATGAGGATGTGGAGGAGAATGACGACAAGGAACAGGATGACTAGGAGGACGACGAGGAGAATAACGACGAGAAAGAGGATGTGGAGGAGGGGAATGAAGAAAAGGAGGAGAAGGTGAAGTGGTGAAGGAGGAGACAAATGAGAAGCAGAAGAAGTGGTGGCGTGGCGTGGCGTGGCAACGCCGTGGGCGACCTGAAGAAGAAGCCTCCAGAAGCCTCACAGCTGCGCGGTGATGTCTTCGACGCCTGCCACCAGCCACGCCGCTCTTTTGCATTCGCTTTCCAACTCTATGTTCTTTTTCCACAACGACAGAGCAAGATTCAATCAATTTGAAATACAGCAAGTATAAATATGCTAAACAACTATTTTCATTAATTCTCATATGAACAATTTGCCAATAATTAATTTCATTTATACAATAATGTTCACGTTCGTAAATTTAAGGTATTAAGAAATGAAGATTACATTTTTATTAACGTACACAGACATTAAAATGTTCTTCAAGTTGTACACAAGAGTGGTCTTATAAAATTTGGAAGTACCCAATTAATGTATTGATATAGTGAAAGAAAATTAAATGATTTTCACACAAAATAATTACTCAATTTAATTGAAAACAAAGAGGAAAATATTTGAAAGAATGAGTGTTCTTTACAACAGTTAACGAGTTTCGAATGACGTTTCAAAATATTTCTATTACTTTTTTTAAAAATTAACACAACACTATTTAGCCCAGAATGTCAATGAAAGTACAATGTTCTGCAAAAGCGATAGAAAACCTCTGGAAACTCTTTGGAGGAAGGAATGCATATCATGGATTTGGTTCGAATAGACAGCGACCGTTCACGGACATAATACTGAAGGGTCATATCGTCCGATCACCAGATAAGTGAGAAATCTTAAAATAATAATATGTGCATTACAGTAAGTACAAAAATGATTTTAGAAAATGGCCAATTTTAACTAGTAATAATGTCCTGATGATATTTCAGAAGTCACTACAGTATATACGAATTTAAATTACCTATTTGATTTTAACAGCTAAATAAATAGAAAAATCCGTGCGAATCTCTTCAACTTCTCCCGGTAATCTTAGTACGGCTACCTTAGACGACAGTCACTGCCTCAGGTTTTACAAGCTGCATGTGTTGATTATTCATTCAATTGGTTTGATCAGTTAATGCGGCTGTTGTAATTGAAATTCTACGCTTTTGGACACTACTATGATGCTTTGTCATAATCTATGTAGGACTTTTCAATGGAAGCAGAAACAATACTACCACGTTTTCATTAAATGCATCGCAAGAGAACGTGATTAATGATTAATGAAAGTGTGGGTTCGCGCTATTATCATGCCAACCGTCAAAATGAAAACGATTTAACCGTCGACACGCGTGTCAGAGAACAATCATACGAAATACAATCCAACAAACGAATTCGCGGTGCACTGTGTTTACCCGCAGAGTAAAATAAGCCGCTGCGGGCGCTCTCACTTTCCATGGTGTTCAGACACGGCTCGCAGGCAGCCTTCGGGCGGCCAAACAGCCTTCCACGGCGGGTTACCCTCATTAGGATGTTGGAGCGGTGGCGTTCACCCACGGCACGAACGAAAGGATCGACGCCATTTGGAAGGAGTGCATCAAAGCGTTACATTCAGATTTATCCAATTTATTCGTATCACCTAGTCTCGCGCAAGCCAGCGAGAGTACACGGACAATTTAAATTGAAAAAAAAGTGACC
The DNA here is from genome assembly GCA_017312745.1 of Gryllus bimaculatus. NCBI lineage: Eukaryota > Metazoa > Arthropoda > Insecta > Orthoptera > Gryllidae > Gryllus > Gryllus bimaculatus. The sequence continues at coordinate 7,103,166 of BOPP01000035.1, forward strand.
ATAGTTTAATTATGAAAAAAGCTCCTGTTTTTTAAAATAAATTATTTCTTATCGTTAGGAGGTTAATGATACAGTACATAGTTTTTAGCTCTTTGAGAATGGCCATCCATATGCAGAGGTTTTTATAACTCAGAATAATGTGATTGTGCTAAGTTAAATGAAGCGAGGTTAAGGACTATTTCAGAAAAAAAAACACTTCTTTAAAAGACGATAGTCTGTAATGCTGGTACACAAGTTTGTTCATCGCCCCAATGGGAATACTTATGAATCCGGTGCATAATAAATGTGAAACACCAAAACAATCGTCTTTCCCAGTTGTGAAGTTATGTTTAGAAGATATTTTTTTACAGTACACGTTTTTTAAAGTAGTCCACAGACGATAATTTAACTAAAATACTTTGCTTTTTTGCCGGGAAATAAACGCATCCACCCAAATAGAAATAATTCTACAGCAAAATGGCAAATCTTTAGACATCATTTTTCTTGTGCAGGGTAAAAGTTAGCTTCAATTATTAAGTGATTTTGTGGTCTCCAAGATTTGTGCATGTTTAAAGTAGATCGTTTCGTTCTTTGGTCATCAAAATGCGTTGATTGCTTCGAAAGTTACGTGAGCGGGAAGAAACTCAAGAGTCCATCGTGATAAACAACCTCCTTTCTTCGCGCTATCGAATAAAAATGAGGCATGATACAGAAGTAAAGGCGTATCACTACGTCGTCTTATACTATTTGACGAAAAATCTTAAGTATCAAAAGTAATCAAAAGTAGCGTTTTGACCCGTTTTGCTTCAAAAGGTGTAAATAACACGACTAATAAAACAAAGTTTATTTTACAGTTTTTACGTAACGAGAGAGAGAATGCCGTAAATGTTATAATCCTCCATGAGTACCAATTTTACAATGAGAAAGTGCTAGACAAAGATAATGGCAAACCTACGCAAAAGGAAACTTAAAGATTCTGATTTACAGCATCCTTAACAAACATTTTTCTCAACCAACGAAGTCCTTGTTGTAAACGTCTGTAACTTTGAATACATTCAGAAAAATTAAATTGAGGTGCTTGCAGAACGAATATTGCAAACAAACGCCTAAAAATCGAAATATCTTAATGCCATTTCAATATTTTCTATTTTGATGGATTTCACTTGACCGCTTTGGCTCCTGCGACAGAATGTTACCTAAGTTCATAATTTTGTCATTCCCAAGCATGAGAAAACTTCGCGTCTGCCAGCTCTTTCGGAATTCACTTCAGGAATTCAGCCATTGGCTGCGCCGAAAGCCCTCCTGCGTTCCGTATCGAGACAGTGTCGGACTCTCCTGCGGACAGCCTACCACGGAAGCCCTTAAATCGCGAGTAGAATAGCCTAAAACACTGATCGGAAGAGAAGGGCGATCCAAAGATTTACGCAGGAATTTTAACAAAGGATGTGGTAAAAAAATAAGGGTGTAATAAATTTTTAGGCGTTCAAGAAGAACACATCCAATAGTTTGGGCTACATTTTCATACACGTTTATTAACCATGCAATTATGACACACATTTTAAAAGCTTTTTTTCATTTTCTATTGTATTATTGGTATTATAAGTGCCATGACACTGCCTTTATCAGTTTCAATTTTTCAAATAGTCTTCTCTATTATTTTCAGTTTTCAAATGTAAAGAAAGTAACCTTATATACATTCTTGGATCTGCATAAAAAAACGAAGAAATATAAATAAGCTGTTACAAGTCGTTATTACACTTTTTTGCATTCGTATTTCTAGGTCTGGGGTTTTATCATCTAACCTCTTTTGTAGTGTGGACTCTTAGACTTTTCTGGGGACGTCTTTTAGTTTATTTTTCTTGGTGTAGTGTAACCACTTAACAGAACAGTTTTATACAACTTTCACACATAGTAAAATTTGCTATGTTGTATTATTACATTGAAGGTGAATGTACCCTCTGCGATCCTGTTCAATCCCTCAGCAGTGCGCGATTTGTTTCTCGTAGTTATTCGAAAGCCTTTTTATGTTATACATACATTAGAGTAAGAATGTGGGAACTTTGGGTTTGTGTTAAGGTGAGCAAAATTTGTCCTTCGGAAGTCTGGAGCGGATTTGTGTTTGCGGATGGTCGGAAGTTTTTCCTGAAAATGTTCTGGGCTGGGAAATTAGGTAGTTTTGAGTAGAACCTCTCTGAGTAGCTGGAAATATGTTGGTTTATTGACTGATATTGGACATTCCGGGCTCATCAACGACTGAGGACATTAATCACATAAGTGTAGTGCATGTTTTATACAGGGCGGTGGCGTTGATCTTATTCCGCAGGATGACGAGGACAGGTGCCCAACTTACGCGTCAGCATGCTGGATTTTCCCAACCACGTATCTCCCACCAGCAGGGCACCGCCCCAGCCTATGGACCAGCTCAAAGCTCCAAACCGATCTCCCTTTATACTGTGGTACTGTAGTGCATTTATGTGTAAGTGTGTGTAGGCAAAGGGTGAAGACAGAATACGGAAGAGGAAGGAAATATCGCGCGCGGTCCGTAGCCCGTTCGTCAGGGCACTGCTCCGACATTCGCCTGATGTGGAAAAATGTTAGTACACGGGGACGTCTCAGCTAAAAAAGAAAAGAAAATCGCTTGAGGTACCCCCCCCCCGGAGGCGGCTGGGTAAAACAACGGCGCATCCTCGTCCGCTTTAGCGTGACCTCCCGCGAGGATTCGCGGCCTCCTGGCGGCTCCCAAGTCCTTGTGCGCACTTTCTCATCCGCCCATTTCTTCCAGGGTCGCCTCGCGAGCGAGCGAGCGAGCGAACGCGGTTTCTACTTGTAAACGCTTCCTCAACCGCTGCGCCGCCGCGGACTTCACCTCCGAGCGTTCGACGGCATCCTCACGCCTCGCCTGTGCACACAATACGCGCCGCTTCCACCAACTCATCCACTCTCAGCGGCAATCACTTTGCCTCAATCGCTTCCTGGAGGACGGGTTTCGTATCCCTCACGAGCTCTGAATAATTTACGAATCATAAAATGTTAATCTCCGCGACCTCATGCGAAATAATGACATCGTTCTAATCCTATTTGTTGTGCGATTTTTGTTCATCTTCTCTGATTGATCAAGCTAGTCGTTGGACAATTTGAAGTATCGATTTATTTTATTCATAAAGCTAAAGATGCTTCTTAATGGTTAGTAATATGATACTACAGTTCCTGTTTACATTTACCCGTTTTAATTTTTTTTAGTATCTACTCACACGCGCTCCCGGTGGCGACGACGCAAACTAATTGTCCTGAAGGAAACTAACATATTCTTTAATTGACTAAATATGGAAATCAAATAAAATTAATATCGTACATGAAGTCACATAAATCGTAAAGATACTATATCTATTCGAAAAAAATACTTAACTCGTTCGTATCGTCTGATAATTACCTTCGTCTCGTGAAGTATCGCTTTGTCGGGTTGTGTAATAAATTACTACTTTACATTTACTTGGCTATAAAATACATTTTAAATTTTTATTCGAAACATTTCATAACATAATTTCTTCATTACGACTTTGCTTGACCACCTGTTAAACCTCGCGTGTCACACTTCCGTGTGATTAAACATTGAGATCCGGTAGTATGCATATTGAATGAGAACTGAAATAGAATTACCTTGAGGAAGCATTCATGCTCCCGTTTCCTCACCAATAAAAATAGTAAAGATAAAAGAGTAAAGAATGAAGAACTGCGTCGGCGGTGGATTAAAAACTCGAAAATTCAAACTTATGCCAACTGACAAAAAACTCTTATCACTGCGAAATGTGACAAGGGAATTCTCTAATAAACGTTTCACACAGCGCTCTAACTTCTCTTTCTGAGAGTAAGGAGCAGGAACGTGACCGTGTTTTAATGTATTAATTCTGCTTGTCATGTTCTTATTCAACAGAGTAGGTAATTTCGATTTGGCGTGGTCGCGTTAAGAGAACCACGGAAAGAAAATTCTCACGCCCAAGTTTCCGTCCTCTTTTCCGTTAAGGATTAATGCATTAGAATAGCCTCGCCAGTATAAACAAAAGGTTACCTAGAAGACTGCAGCGGATAGGAAAACTTTCCTGACAGTGAATCGAATTGCGTAAAATATCCCCTTCGTATCTCGAGAGTACCAGGTTCCACGACTTTCACCACCGGCGTTCGTAGCGAGGGAGATGTGGAAAACTCCTTCAGCAATATTTTCAAGTACATCCAGTGGTTTCTTTCTCATGTCGTTTTTTTTCGGTAACAAAAACAACGTATAAGGTCAACTGATCTATTGTACCAACGCATCAAGTAGTGTGCTTCGAGGCGGACGTGTGATGGCGCTGCTAGTATGAGCCGACGTTTAGCTCTCTTCGAAGGCTGAAACTGCCTTAAAGAAACAGCGTGACACATAAACGATGGAATCATGCCATCACGTGTAACAAGGATCAATATTTGCTTGATTCCCAACCTAGAAACGTAAGTAGAACGATTTTTTTTTGCAAGAAGTGACTGTTGAAAGATTTTGGTCCAATTAGAATTACAAAATTGGTAGGAAGGAATACAGAAAATGATAATTCAGTCAATATTCGTGGGGCTATTTTTTCAGGTTGAATTTTTTTCTCAGTTTATTGTCAGAGTATATTACTGAATGGTCCTCACATGTCTTGATCATTTTAAATCTAGCATGTGTACCTTTCCACACCGGTAAATCAGTAACACAAATTGTGGTTTAAACCAGACGTCCGCGGAGTTACCAGCGTTTAAATCACTTCTCTCGCCGTCCTCCTCCCAAATTCCAAATGCCAGCGACGCCCGTTACTTTCCCTCGCCCCCAGACGAGTCTGGGCTGCGTCTCCAGCGCAATAGAGTCCAGCCGCGCCCGCCTCGGTGCTTGGCCCCCTCTCCCCACCGCGCACCGCGCGGCGCCGCCCGAAATACCCCACACGTTGCTTGGACGCGCTCCACACGTAGCGCGCGGGATGTGGAGCAAGCGGCCGCAGCAGCGGAACAAACGGCGCTTATGTAAATCGCATGTGAGCTTTTGCAAAGGAAGCGAGGACGCAGGTGGGGGCGGCCGGGGAGGTTGAAGAGGCTGGGGAGGCGGGGCGGGTGGGAACTGTAAGGCGGCGGCAGCGGGGCTGTAATGGCGGCGGGGGCGGCAAGAGATGGTGGAGGTGGGCAAGGTGAGGGGCCGGGCAGGGGCGGGGACAGGGGGGCGGCAGGGGTCCTGGGCGGCGGGGACGGGTGGCGGGGGAAGGAGACCAGCGGGTGGAGGAGACAAGTGTCGGCAGAAGCAGCCGGTAAGATGGGGAGGGAACCGTCAGAGGAGCGTGAGTTCGTTCAAAATGTTGTCAAAGGCCCACAACAGCAAACGAGGAAAACTCGTTTGGAAGATAATTATTTCGAATACAGCCACACACGCCCGTTCAGCATGTTGGGTGCCGTCGGTTGGGAGAACGTTTGAGATGAATGTTAGACGTTTGCAATACGAACATGCACTAATATTTTTTGGTAACTAGCAAAAATTTGGATGCGTAAAATTAAAGCATCAATCATAACATTTTTAATTTCAGCAGCTCAAAAAACTCAAATGGGTTAATAATTGTGACCTATTTGCGATCAAGAACATGATAAACTAATATTAATTAATCGTCTGATAAAGTCATTTTACGCCAATTAGCAACCTATTGTAAAGAACATTTATGAGTAAGGTCTGGTTTTGAAAATTGTTTTTGATATTTAATACTAAAGTTTATAGTAAATTCACACTCTCGTAAGCAGCCACGGTTATGTTGGTTTTTTTTTTTCGCGAATTTTATGTAAATAATTTTTCAATGAAATAATTCATTTCATACTCATGCTGTAACTGAAAAACACTTCATGCGAGAGGGAGTCATAAGTAACTGATCCGACTGAAAGATGCGTCCCTTGTCCGCAAAACATATTTACATGCAGAGTTATAACATCTAATACTGTTGGCAAACGAATTACCTCTTCTGTATACGACCATATAAATGAATTAAATATTGAATACGAAATAGGAATACGACAATTTCCAACAACATGAATGTTGTAAGAGAACTTCTAGAGAACTCCTGGGCGTGGCGTCTTCAGTCGAGAAGCCTGGGACACTGCGGGGGACGGGAACGGGGGGATGGATGCCGGGGAGACGGGGGCAGGTTTTTGCCGTGACGGGAAAAAAGGAGGCCGGGGGGCTGGGGGCTGGAGGCTGGGGGGCTGGGGGTTATGGGGGCCTGGGGGGTCTGGGAGCTGGGGGGCCTGCGGGTTTGGGGGGCTGGGTGAGCGGGGACCGGGGGCAGAGGAGTCGGGGACCGGGGAGTCGGGTGGCCAGGGGGGACGGGGGCCGGGGGATCGGGGGGGGCCGGGAGGCAGAGGAAGTGGAGAGCCCGGGGATTGCCGGGTGCGGAGTCCCGGGAGAGGACGGGTGGGGCGGGGGGTCGGAGCCAGGGGTCGGGGAGCCCAGGGATGGGGTCGGGGGCCGGGGGACGAAGGACGGTGACCGCCGGCGTCCTCAGGTCGACAGAAGCCGTACGCAAACGCCTCACTCTGTGGCAGGAATTCACGTGGCACGAAATGGCCGTCCCCTGTGGCAATCTCGTGGCTTTCCCCGACCAACAGCGAGTACAATTGACCTCGTCGCTCCACGGATGTTTAAAGTCCGCTCTAATTGAAAAGAATCCATGAAAACCCTTAAATACCCGACCGGCAATCCGCTGAAACTTGGACCCAAACGAATGGGGTGAAATTTTTAAGACATCGATCTCTGATCGTTTAATTCAATGCGGTGCTCGTGATCAAATGAAATGCCGTTACAGAGTTAATACGAGTCAAGGCAACAATTCGAATTTAGGAATATAAAAGTATCATGTAATAAATTCCTCATGGTTTTCTTTAGCCGGTATTAACTTCAGTTACAAATAATCATAGTATGTAAAATTATTAAGACAATGATTCTGGTGCAGGAAAACGAAATAGGAAATTCCTAATTGCCAATTGCCATCTTTAGTGGAGAAGTTCGTCCCTCATTCGGGTGTGCTTCAACTTTATAAGACACCTGGGTCTAAATCTCAATGTACAACTAATGCAGCCAGTACCGGATGAGTTACAGCATTACCACTGTCCTCTCCAGTGATCTGACTGGAGAAACCTAGGTTCGAGTCCCCCACAGTGAAGGATTCTTCGATTCTGGCTAGGTAATTAATCGAACCTAGATAAGGCTAGGCGAATATCAACACGCATCTGGAGGCGAATTCTAGCGCCCGACTGTCCTTCATCGGTAGTTTTCCGTGGTTTCTCCGAGATCAACAATAGCGAATGCCGGAGATTCACGGGTACACGAATCGGCGCGCGATCTTTTCTTGTTCCTTGCCCTAAAACGTCCAACTTAGACACACGTAGTACGCAACTCTACTACCCTCTACGTCCTCTACCTCTCACGGGAAACCGGTAGTGAGCCTTAAAGCTTTCGACCCGACGGGGCGGCGCCTACTAGAGATGTATCCATAGAAGTGGAATTCCCGTCCTGCAAGTCGGAGTACGTCGGCGTCAGAAATCACCCATCCAGCGGTGACGAAGCACCGCCAAAACACTCCCGCGAATAAATCCTGGCACCGCACTAA
>BOPP01000035.1:7110812-7127316 GCA_017312745.1 Gryllus bimaculatus
GTTATGTAGCCCCTAAACCAGCAGTAAAATGAATGTCATAATATGAACTGATCGACCATTGTTACGGCACTCAAAATCGCTAAACCTTTTCAAAGGTTTCAATTCCATACAAAGTTTAATAAACACCATGTACTTTCTTCAACGCCGTGGAATTCTGGAGGAAATAAATCGTATAATAGGAAATCGTACAAACGTTGGCTGGCATAGTTTCTTTCTGTGTCACTGCAGCAAATGTTTGCAGGAGGATGGGTGTTACGTACCCTGGAAGATTTGCGGTCACAGAAACAAAGAAAGGAAGTGAACAATCTGCGAGACTACGTAACAGTGAACGTTTCCTGAGCCACAACGGCCCCTTTCTCATGCCCTTCGATTCTGCTCGTGTAAAAGCATCTCGAAATAAAGGTTTTATTTGCTAAATACCAATTTAGGCTAATGCGAGAATATACAATCTTATATGCTGATAACTTGTAACTGGTAATACTGCGTGAAATGAAATGTTTGACGTCAAACATGTTTCGTAGGTAAAATCTTGTTACGGTCAGTTTAATTTACGTAAGAGCTCACATCAAGACACTGCAAGACAATGAAAAGACAATATTTAGATCTGATCTGTTTATCACAATAGATTATCCATATTGTGTTAGTTGGGACATAGATGTCAACAGAAAATTGCAATGTACCGTCGAAAATTGCAACCTTTCCGTAGAATCGGTCGTACACACTCAGACAGGTTGACAAATATATTTCACCCCACATATTTTTACAAAGTGAGAGGAGGAGGCGACAATTTTTTTCTCTAAACGAACATGTCAGAAACTGTAAACCCGAAAATATGTGCAATTTATAAAACAAATTAATATACAAAAGTGGAATACAATCAACGTATTTCTACGACGCAAAAGGCTGGACAGTACATTGGAGTGCTATTATGTGCTTCATAATGAAAAGCGTGTTCTTGGGGTTTCATAATATTATTTTTTGGCAGCATATAAGAAAACAAATATCATATTTTTTTAATATAATTCAAAACATTTATTTTGATTATTAACTCTTAACAATTTCACAAAGTTTGATAAAATTGTGATAGGCACAATTAACATTTTTTAGAAACGTTAACCATAACAATATTACAATGTTTGGTGCTAAACAGGGAGATTTAGCTCGGAGACAACGTTATCACTGTCACTGCAGCGGCCCTAAGCAGGAGGTCCTAGGGTTCGAGTGTAGGCTATAGCGCAGTATCGTTACATTCTTGAGAGAAAATTCCCGGCAAGCCAGCGTCTAGGCTGACGCCCGATCTCCCTATCCATCGGGAAATAACATCGTCATCTTTAGAATAAAACCCACTATACTAATGGGCATTTGACGTGCCCGGAAACATCAATCAATCGAGGTTAGTGCTAAAACCATGTCAATGAAAAATGTTAGTCGTTATTGTTGAAACAAACACATTCCGGGAATAGCTGATGTTTAATATGTTATAGAATTAAATAAAAAATGTGTGTAGGGTCATAAAATGGCTCTCGGTCCACTTACATATTTTGCTTCTAAAGCATTACTCGTTTCAGTACGATATCCACATCAAATTTGTTTCATTGACTGTAAATATAAGTGTGAAAGAAAGGTTTGGAACTCACTTCTCTAATTATCACACCATATTTGAAATCATGTATTTGGCATTAAACTTTAAGAATAGCAGTTGAAAAGTCACAGCAAGCAATATCATTGTCTTCCAACTTGCATAAAATTGCAGCCTCAATTCCCTTGGCATTGGCTCATTGGGTAAAGCCTGTACCAAATCATTACAGAGCGATCAGAATAACTTTCTTACTGACATTCCACCAAAGAATTAATACTCGCCAGTCAACATATTTTAAAGAGAACTCTAAGTACCGCAGTCGTTTTTAATTGATAATTATTGTACCATATCCGTAATATATTCAAAACAGATAATCTTAAAGTTAATCATGATACAAAATATATTAACTCCACGAAAGTATGAAGAATTTTCCAATACTTTCACGCCTAAGTAAACATAATACTAGAACAACATTATCGAATTTATCAGTATGAAAACTAAGTATTTTCACAAATAAATAAATAGGTGTTGATAGAAATTAACACTTTCGCAAAAACGAACTGAATAAGCCGCAGGTCCTGATCCAAAAGTCACCGAGGCGAAAAGTGAAATATGCCCGGGCGCGCTGGAATGCACTGCCACCATTGGCTAAGCGCGAAATTGCCTCCCTCCGCCGTCGTTCCGCTAGACTAGGTCATCGCGAGCAGATCGATCCCAACCCCGTCTACGCCCGCGCAGGTCCACGGCCCTCCGCCAAACACCACGAGCGGCCGTCAACTGCCAGAAACAGCTACGCAACACACTACGAACACGAGTGCAATGTCAAAACATAACACTGCCGCGCTGTAGGGAAAAAAATTGGCAGCGAACTACAAATTATCCCGGCCGAGGTAGAAAGGATGCTGTAGCTTGCTAACACTCAGTTTCTCTAGCTGCGGGACGAAAGAAAGCTCAGGCAAGCCAAATAAGCTAGGCAAGGTGATGGGAACGTGTCACACGCGTCACATGTCTCCCTTACCCCTAGGCGTGGATAATGCACAAAAACAGCGCAAGCGTGGGAACACTGCTAACCGGCAAAAGTAGGATTCATCTGACCCTAAATGTCAAATGCATACTATAAATTACGCGATGGAAAGGAATACGTATCTTTGCTGATGGGGCTGAACTTTCAAAGGAAACAGAAAGGATGAAGGGAAGAGAATGAATATGACGGGATCCTGGATGCGGAATAGGGAGTTTCAAGCACTAACGCGTCGCACTGGACATTCTACGAAGAACCCTGGCTTGCTTCTGGACAGTAATATACTTGTTCCATATCCCCGAACCGTCAGTCACATACTTCAGTTGTTGCAAGATCATTAAGTATTACTGCAGTAACTATTTTATTATTTTATAAGTCGATAGGAAGGAAGTTACAAACGTAATACAGATTACAATCAGAATCCGGAGTAAATTCAACCCTTAGTGATGAGTTTTACGCAAAATGCGCGCAGTTTGGCTCACATTATGATGGGTAGTCTGATTAATCCTTTATATAGGTAAGGAGTTTGGATGCATTGCTGTTCGAACCCCAGAGCTGAAACTATATTGCTATTGTCTTAGCTGATGTTTTTAACAGAAGGGATATGAGAGAGAGGGAGGATAACGTCCTGCCACATCTACGCCCCTTCCTTCCTCGGGTCCAATCGCCACCCACGCCACGCATCCCTCTTCGCGCCGATGTCGCCCTGCGGACGAACACTTTGCTTCCACACACATTTCCTTCACACGCTCTCTTCTGATCTCGCCTACACCTCTTTCATATTCCCTCGAACATCTGAAGAATGTTCAGGAGCCTTCTATAATTAGCTTTTAAGTATTGGTACAGTTTAATCGATAGCGTGTAATTATTGCTCGTAAAAGTTTCCTAATCAATACATTTTGTTGTCTCAGTAACAAGATGTATTCTGTATTGTCGGAAATGTCTGACAAGTAATAATTACAAATTACGCAGTCCATTGTAAATAAGAAACGAGAGGTTTTCCGAAGTTTTCTTTATAGGTTTTGGAAGTAACGCTTGAATAAGAAGAATAGGCATTCGCATAGCGTTTACAGAGAGGCTAACGGACGATTATTTTACGTCAAATTTCCAGCAGACAGAAAACACAACGAAGATCAACAAGCGAACAGAGGAAGAAACGCTCCGATATTAGAGTAGTTTGTCAAAATATCAAAAATTGGCCTTACTAGAAGGGGACCCAAAAATAACTTATAGAATGAGCTAATTTATTTACATAATAGTTAAGTCAATAGAGCGTTAAAATATGTACAGTACGTAACTACATTACGCATTACTAAACTTACGAAAATTGATGCAATTTATCAACCAGAAAACAAATCTAAAATCATAGTGTGTAGGTAGGTTAGGCTGTCAGTTTGAGGATCGGATTCCTGGGGAATACAGGGTGACCAAAAGGGTTCGCTGAATGTTTCTACGAGATTTACTCATTTCCCCTATCGCTGGGCACGCCATTTCTCTGCAATCATTTCCTTATCATTTACGCCCTCCCACGGTCGTCCCTTCTAGCGTATCCTTCGAGAATCTTCAGGGGTGTTTCTCTGCCGCTAGCATAATCACGAAATATCGGAGTAATTTGCGAAAAGCAAGAAGCTCAAGGGTCACGTTATGTCCTGGCAGTCGCCCGCATGGCCCCCTTCCATCCATCACCGCTACTAGGCCGTGCGCGCAATGGAATGGGATTCAGAGGCGGATGCGTAGGAGCCTACGCCAGTTGGGAACTCTCACGTTAAAAAAGAGAAAAGAAACAAACTAGGAAAATAAACGAATGGATGCATGTATATGCAATGTTTGGACCATTTAGAATTTCCCATAATAAGCAGCGTTACACGTCGCAAGTGAGATATCGGGCGAAAATATTTACATAAAACCGATCTTCGAAACTCAAATCGAACTTTGCTGTTCGTCGAAGCCATAAGAAAATATCTCATGTTAACGGTTTTCAATTTCATATTCATGGCAAGTTAACTACAAAGGATTAATATCCAATCTTCTATTTAATGAGCGGACTAGACTTTATTTTAGAGATGCTTAGAGATTTGTGATACAGATATGACGAACAACATGTGTCAATCAGGAAGTCGCCTATCAGTTCACTCAGTTTTATCAGACTTTTGTGGTAACTCATTTCAACCAATATTTTAGTAACCTCAAGATTTCGTTGATACACATTTAAAATTAGAACTGTGAATTACGAGATTTTTCTTCAAGGGTACAGAAAATATTTTCCAACTGAAGAATATCCTCACATTGATAAGGTTCACCTATTAAATCATGTAATAATAGGAATGGGTGTGCTTTCCAACGCCCAATTTGGTATTATCCAAAGCCGTTTTCTTGGTTTCTATACGATGAATGTCACCCAGAACTCAACTCGTTGAGCGATCGACTTCTGAACTGGGTCCCCTGATATTAGTGGCCAAAGGTTCTGCGGGACATGAACGGGGCTGTGCAGTTCTGGCAGCGCACAGTGGCGACGGAGCGCTGCGTGTTCGGCGGAGGCAGCGGAGGCGGAGGCGGCGGCGGCGCCCGGCGCGGTGGCCACTGCGGACGGCGCCACCGGGCGTCGCCCGCCGCCCCAATCAATACGCCCCGCTCCGCAAGGAAGCCGGCCGGCGTCTCCGCGCGCCGCCGCCTCCGCCCCGCTCCGCTCCTCTCCGCTCCTGCCCACCCCGCCCCGCCCCGCCCCGTCCCGCGCCTCGCCCCACGCGCCCGCGCGAGCGAGCGCGCTCCACGCGAAAGTAATTTCGCCTTCGTCCGCCCCCCGGCCACACGCAGCGCCCCACAGCCGGATACCAGACATTTCAAAAAAATAGCGACAACGCCGAATGCTTTATATGCTGCATATCTCAATACGTACTTTCCGCCAGACGCGTGTTAAGTCATTAGGATGTCAACAATGTCAAATAAAATTACACTTTTGCTCCTATCGTCATGTCAACAGACAGTGGGATTTTTGGGAGATAGAGGATATTACGTTTTATTTCAACAATAGTTAAAAACCAATTGCATTTTTTTTTCCATAAATACCGGGTTTTTCACAAACTATAATTTCGTCGGTCCAGGTCTATCCGTGGATGGTTACAATTAAAGTGTTCTGATTCAAGGGCTGTGCATTTCGAACTCGAACACCACATTCGCCGAGGAGAGCAAAGCGGTATACGCGAGGGCGACACATACGCTGCGGTCCCGTACGACGTCCGTGGCGGTGACCTTCAGCGCGTGTGAGGGCGAGGGTGAGGGCGAGGGCGAGGACGGGGGCGGGGTAGGCCCGGCACTCCGCGCATTCATCGATTCCCAGCCCCATCCTTATCACTCCATTCACTGTCGGGCAGGAGGCACTCGCCAAGGGGCCAGGAGGGCGTCGCCGCGGGAGATCGATGGGCGGCCGCGGGCACGGCCTCTCGTGGCCGGCGCTTCCAGCTGGTCGCGCCTCGAAGGCCGGGGCCGGCGGCTGAGAGCGCCGAGGATGTTACAACACCAGCCGGCTGATGGCCTCTCCCTCCCCGCCCCGCGCCGGTGGGCGGCGGGGCCGTCCATTTGTAGCCAGCCGAAACGCTGGCGGCGGCGGCGGCCGGCCGGGGCTATTGCGTGTCCGTATGACCGCACGCGACGACGACGGCGGCCGACCGTCCCCATCCGTCTCGGCGGGATTCTTGGACGGCGCCGCAGCTCGTGCAGCGCCGCCGTCCTGTTTTCCTCGTATTGATTCCTCCGCTCGCACTCTGCATCGCGGCCGGGCCCCGATCGGGGCGGGGACGCCGGCTCCGGCCCCGCCGCCCCGCCCGCCCTACCCGCCCCTCGCCACCATGAGGGCGAGCCGCCCGCGCTGCTCACCTGTTCGAGTCGATGCGCTGTGGAGGAGGCGCCGCTGCGGCCCGGCCCGGGCGGAGCAGGTCCCGCGGAGGCGGTGAGGCGGGCGCGGTGGCGATTCGGAGGAGCCGCACCCCGCGACGGTACACGTCGTAATCCGTTTGCGTGCGAACAAGGCTTCGTGTGTATAAAAGTACAAAAATATAAAAAAAGAGTGTTTTGCGTGACGCGGGGGGGCGGTCGGGCTGTGCTGGGCGGCGACGGCTGCGGTGGTGATGGTGGTTGTGGAAGGTGGGTGTGGTGTTTTGGCTGCCGAAAGGTGGCGCGGCGGCGGCGGCGGCGCGCGAGCCTCTCCCACTGGTGCTGCGCCGGGCCGGACGGGCGCAGAACACAGTGGCGCATGCGCGCGCCGCCGCCTGCCTTATCTGCCGGCCCGGCGCCGCGCCGCGCCGGCGCAGCGGCCGCGGCGTCACCGCCGCTCATGAGTCACCGGCGGCGCTGGCGGCGGCGTTGCCGGCGACGGCGCGCGCTCCGCACCCGCCGCCGCCGCCGCCCCGCGCCGCGGCCCGCAACTGACCCTCCGCGCGCCGGCCGGGGTCAGGGCGGCACCTTGGGCGCGGCGGCCCGGGTGTCGCCGCCCGCACCTGGCCTGCACCCACGCCCACGCGCCCTCGCCGCCTACGACTTGTTGCCTGCGCAGGTGGCCACCGCATTCCCCATCTGAACGGGCAAAGAGTAAAGAAAGCCCGCTATCTTAATTTACAATCGAAGGATACCCGCTTCTAATGAATGACCCTTGAAATGGATTCACAAAATCTCAAGAACGAGATTTTATTCCTCAAAGTACCCACGGCGGTTATAAGCAATAAAATCAGCGTTTTATGTTAATTATCAATGTTAATGATAGGCAAAAATATTAAAATGGGTATGGGCTTATTTTCACCTTTAGTAAAGAACTGTTTACTTTGGATACGCGGCTGATCTAAACAGCTGAAGTCTGGCATTTTCGCTCTGGACAGGAAAATACTTATCTACACTTCTATCTATCCGAAATTCTAGAGCGTAATTCTACTTTCTTTCGATATTATTAAATAAAAATGTCGGCAAACATTAGGGGTTCGTTCAAAAAAGAAACCAAAACGATTTATAAAAAAATCAATAAATTAAAAAATATATTTTATTAACAATCACATGTATTTTGAATGGTTAGATTCTCAATTCAGCTGACTCGTAAAATCGTATTATGTAATCATTATTAAATACCTTTAAGATCAACTTTTGTTACAGAAGCCACTTTAAAATGAGTAAAAGTTCAACAAAATCTAATCATAGTGTAAAAGATAACTGTCAACAATTTCTTCGGGTAAGAAAAAATCCATTTTAAAAAAAGTAATAAAAAGTATAAAGTTATAAACAGTACTATTCATCTTCGAAAACTTTCTATTCTCATGTCTGCAAATATATCTTCAGAATTGTTCTTGATTTAATATACAACAAGAATTAGGGACATAAAGTTGCTTATTTGTTAAATAGTCCTTTATTTGATGTTAAATGAAGTGGAAAGTTTGTTCAATTAAATATGTTTGTGCGCCACGAAATAGGTTTTTAAGCAGAAAATGAAACACAAGTTACAGGATTGATTTTATTATGCATAAACTACATTATGCTTCCCAAAACAATTGACAGAACTGCAATATATATATATGTGTATATGTAACAGTTTTCGTCGCCACTGAATTCAACATTGGACTATGGCCAGAAAAGATTGTATTAAAAGAACTTGAATGTATGAACGGAAATAATCTTTTAAAATAAACTTCGTAAATTGAAGATTTATTTAATATCCTATTTTCAAGAGGATCGTATAGCGGCAATTCCCAGAAGTTCTGTAACCCTCAATGGAGAATTTACAACTCCGCCATTAGTACGCTCTTCCACTTTTCCGGAAATTATGGAATATTCTCGGAAATGAAAAATTGAAGTTGGGTACAAAAATAAAACGTATGTGAAACAACATCCAGAGGCGACAGTACATAAATAGAAATAATCTTCATAGTTTGGAAACAGAAACAAGAAAATAAATCTGTTGTGAATATATTGAATTATATTAATACATTTTAGAAATTTTATATTGTCGTGTTTACCTGCTGATTTTAACTCGGAGGCAGCATTTCCCGCCCTGTATCACACAGACTCTGAGTGCCAAAGGTTCGAGCACGCGACGAAGGAGACCATACATCATTAGCTGTATAAGCTTAAGGCCCACTTCAGCAGCTGTGGTTGGGAGGAGAATTCTCCGCGATCGGCGTGTTCTGGTGGGCTAGTTTTCCGGTCTATACATGCGGATACCGAAGCAGTAGCCTTAACAAACAGCAGCGCGGTGCGCGATCTTTCCCTTCCCTTTTTAGTTTTTATCTCCCCCTTTTCACCATTTACACATGCATGCGCTTTCAGCAACAACACAGTCGGTAGCATAGAGCCTTGCCCTTCGTTTGGCGATGCCTTCGGGGAAATACGTGGAGTGGGAAATCACCTGCAAGACGCCGAATAAGGTTGGCTCCAGATCTCATCATCCAGCGGGAACCACATGCTTCGCGAAACAACATTCACTTTACAACGGGGCTAATGAGTTGGCATGCCCCGGGAATCATTATTGAATCAATTGAAATAGTTTCATTTTACAAGCGCTTAAAGAAGGCGGCTACGACTTCCTTAAAAATATTTAATGCACTAGATTAACTAGAAATATAATTGTTTATTTTCAAATTGCTCTAATTTTAATACGGAGTAGAACTTGAAAGAGGCAACGCAACTCGGGGCTGAACTGGTGTGGACCTTAAATGGGCGTTCCTTAAAGTGGACCAACTCTTATTCTCAAATTATTCTTACTCTAAAATGAGGGGGAATGAATGGCACTTATTTGACTTACTCTGTAATGTGTTAATTCGGCTCCTCGTTACTAGGGTTAGGTTTATATTGTCTTCGTGGTGTTTTCGCGCTTCTTCTTCGGAAAAATATGACAATGATTTTGCTGAATATTGCTAAACATCATCCTTACTAGGAAATCCTCAGAAATATTTTTTATTAGCCAGTGTACCTCAATTTTATTTATCACTCGACAATTTTGGTTAAAGGTGGAGAAGAGATTCCTGAGAAGAAAATGTGCGGCAGATTATAACTTCTCCCATATGTTACATACAAGTTTTTTGGCTGTTTTCTGTAAGAATCAAATCTTATAAAATTAAACAGAAATATCGATAATCCATGAATAGTATGATTTGAAAACGCACAAGTGAAATTGGACGCTTTTCTGCAGCGAAAACTATCGTGAAAGTAACTTCGTTTCTTCACATCTACAAAACACCTGATCAAATGGCACCTGCCGCCGTTCGAATCACTTGAAGCACTCATGTTCGCGAGTATCTATACCACTTATTAGAGAAAGCATTTATGTCTTAAGGCTTCCATTATTCCTTAATGTTTGTTTTATGAATTCGGCCCTAAGAGACTGCGCAGTCATCGAAGTCGGCAGAAGAAAGGTGCACTAAAAAATTGCGAAGTCATTGTTCAGGTTTGGCACCAAAAGTGCACGCCTGAATAAGTTTCCGAGAACTAGTGTTTAGCGATATACTCTGACAAGAAACGTGTCTAAAAATTCCAGGGCGTCGCCTCACATGATAGGCATTTTGCAACACCGCCATCGTCAAGGGTGGTTTGCGTCAGCAGGGGTTTAAAAATCGCATATACATTTGAGAAATAGAACTCGGCCAGTGGCAATCAGCTCTCGCACTAGTATGCTAATAGGGACTTATTGCAAAAAATACGTATTTGGAGTTAATGTTAGTTCTATGGACTAAGAAGACTGGAAGAAATGTAGAAACTTTTCCCATTAAAGTGATAACAACGAAAGGATTAACTCAATTAAAAATGCTAACAGAATGTACTAAAATTTCTCTATTACATTTCTTTTCTTTTATTAGTAACGAATAAATACTATTCAAGCTCACTTCCGGAAGATGACTTGTATTTAGTACCTATCCATTACAAACTCTCAATGTATCGAAACGTTTTACACAAAAATTCTGATACTAACGTTTCTAAATTTCTTTCAAATTTAGTAGCGAAATATGTTAAATTCACACGCATCTGATTCCAATTTAATATATATATATATATATATATTAATATATATATATATACTATACACTACATACATCATCAGGAATAAGAGCATACATGCAAGTATACTGTTAGGAATGTCTTGGGTAAAGAGCTATAATTGCGACTCTCCCAGAATATTTGAAATGAAGAACATGCAATATTTAAATACTGCACATTTGATCAAATACAAATATGTTTTTTTAACTTCTCTGCTTTACCTTAATGTAACTAATTCAATTTTTTTTAAGCTGTATTAATCCAGCTCATTTTAATATTATTAATTCTAGATTTTATTCACTTTCGCAAGCAGTTAGGGGTTCAGTAAATTAAATGTTCTCCCACCTTGCCTTCCCAAGCAAACTAAATAATGTGTAAAATGTAAAATTATTATAATTATTGATGAAGCCAGGAATCATCTACTATCATGTTTGAACTGTAATTGTTTTTTATTTAACGTCTTTTTTCACGTGTTTTTTTTATTATAACGCTAAATAATGATAAATCCTTGTAAATTATATTGTATGCAACTAAAAAAAAGCATTGGCGTTTTGGTAAGCCAACATTTTGACTCAAAGAGATCTTCATGTACCCTCGAAATCAATGATTTATGATACCGTCTGTATATCTTGAAACACATTTAGTGTAGAAGCTTCATCAGATGCATTTTTAGTTTTCTATAAATCATTAGCTACACATTCTAAATTCATTACAGGATCCACCGGCTGAGTTTAGCTCAGTGCAACACTGTTGCCCCTTCTTTTGGGGGCAGTGACTCTAGCCGAAAGTCTTCGGAGTTCGTCAACACAGTGGCGGATTTTTCGACAGTAGCTGATCAACTATATGAATTAAACCAACAAGGAACATTATAGGGGCCGCCTGTTTTATAGATGTTTCCTTGATTATCCGATCTATAACAGGCGAATGCCGAAGCAATATCCTCGACATACGGACCACGGGACCGCTTGTAATCCTTCCTTTATCTTCTTGTCCTTGGTTATGTCCTTCTCCCTCATCACTCGCATACACACTTACATTCACCTATATTACCCATCTCTTTGTCGGAGTCCAGTCAGAAGTTAAGAGCTCTTCCCAACTGAAGGCGGTGTCCTGCTGCCGTACATAGCTTACTGCTAGGGGAACCACCGCCTCAACACGTGCCGACCTGGAGGTTTGCACCGGATTTTAACGTTTTCAGTGGGGGAGTAAATTACCTCCTCTCCTCAATATAACATCAGTACACTTAAGGGCTCATATTTACAGCAATATATGCGCTAGGACACAATCAACTATCCATAAATTCTGTGAAACACAATTGGCGACAGAGGAATGCATATATCTGACTAGAGCCTTCCCAAAAAATTGCCAAATTTTTTTAATTTGTTCTACTGTTTCTTAATTTATTTCCAAACCCTGCGTTTCGATCCAATTTAAGCATATTGAAATTATCAAATTTTTGATAATGGTTCACATAACTTGATTCTGTAATGAACTCGATATTTTTCCCCAACCTTCTTGTTAGCATTATCTCATGCCAATATTAATAAGATTTTTCAAACTTAGTATATTTAATAATATATAGGGAAGGACATAAAACATCTTAGTATCACTTCTCACCACTAGAAGGCATAATAAACCACTTTTCTCAAAGCAAGTTCCCAATGTCTACCTTCCAGAATTTCAAAAAATCACTGACACTTTGATACCAAGAAAAAACATAAATTTATGTTTTAATATCATCACATTTTACAACATTTTAAGGAAAAGGGATGCATATATTTTTAAAAAAAGAGAATTTAAAGAAAATGATTCAAACCGACCCTACCGGCGCAAATGTTTCTGGATTTCCGTTTCTGTCCTGGCGTGGAGGAGAGAGCGAACGATAGTCAAGGTAGCGGTCGAAGGGGGGAAGGGGCGGGTGGAGGGGGTGGCGACGCCATCTCGCTGTCGCTTTCTCTTCGATTCGGCAAATTCGAAGTCGCTAGTCGCGAGGCTGCCTGGCTGTCGAGGAAGCTAGCTCCCCGGCCGGCTGCCGGGCGCTGGGCGTTTTCCCTATTTTTTTACTGTGTTTTCTGTTAAGTCCAAAAGTCCAAAATAAGGTTCAATGTTAGGATTTTCCCAGGCTAATTGCGTGTTACGGATAATGACTGAAATGTCGCCATACTATTAGAATTACTTAGTTAAAAACGCCAGGCGGGTAGATTTACGGCTGTATAATTACGAATGAAAGACCATTCCCGCCATTCACCGGCTAATGTTATGTTCAAGCCAGTAACCCAGACCATTGCTGAGTAACATGATTGATAAATCTCTAAAGTCCCATTCACAATGCAAACGTAAACGTAAGGATTACGTCATAGACGTAAACATTAAACATACAAGTGATAGGTTGAAGTATCAATGTCTGACCATATAACGTAAGCAAATAAGAGTTTCTATGGCTGTGAGACATTCTAGTTTAACAACTGTGACGTTGAGAATCAATTTCGAGGCATCGGACTATGTCTAATGGCCCATATGGCGTTAGTTTGTCTATCGCTTCGCTCCATTTCGATTTCTCGATTTTGAGTTCACGTACGTGATGGGGCATCATTTCTTATGTCTACTTTAAACATAAGCATAGAAGCCTTGAGCTTGCAAGCTTTTACAGTTAAAGTCTTAGCGAGTTTCCTAATTGCGAACGCATTGTGAATTTGAGTCCGCCTTATGGCGTACGCTCCTAACTTTTTTATGTTAACGCATGCTTTTTGTTATGTTGGCAGTGTGAATGGGTATTCGCAGGTTTTTGAGTATTTCGGCGTAAAACGCATGGGAAATTTTATGGGGAGACATCCCCTGGTTACCTCGCCGATGGCTGATTTCTCAACACCATTGACAGTGGGGCCGGAGTCGACGTCGCGGTTGACCCGATATTTTCCAGAGGCTGCCGAAGCAGCAACTGTACGTAAGCGGATTAGGACAGCGCGCTACCTTCGACATGACTTGGATCTCCTCCGAATGCTTAGAGCTCCGAACTGGATGATTCCCCCATCAAATATTGGCTTTATCGTTCTAATTTTAGAAAAGACTCTAGCAGGCGTCGAAGCAAGAATCGTCACCTTGAAGATACCCCTTCAAAAAGAACATGTTTTACTACTTACAAGATTTTTTCACTAAGGGATCGTCCATAAATTAATCGTAACGCTGAAGAACGGGGACAGGGGGGGTTTGCCTTAGCGTTACGGGCTGCGTTACATAGGAGTAGGGGGGTCATAGTTTTAGTGTTACCGTGATGCTGATATTTATTTTGAAAATTACTTTATTCCAGTCTTAACTAAAACATCGCCAATATATTAAATTAAATTAAAAATATATTAAGTTAAAGAAGTTATCTTCCTTATAAATTGTTGAATAACTGAAAAGTATTTTTCATGAAGATATAGTTGATTTAATCTATTAGATTACGAAGAAAAATATTCAAACTATCTATAAGAATATTCTAGAATTCAATTAGTTTGGCGCGTAAGACTCGAAACTTATGCGTCATCCAGACGGCACATGCACGGTTTTGTCGAATTTTTCTCGCCTACGGGTCTTTTTTAATAAAAATTGTCCCGAAATTATTGTTTATGGCGCAGACGCGCACCACAACTAATTCTCCATCTTAATTCTAATACATTTTAATGTATAATTTTAACGTTACGTCTTATTAGAGGGGGTTCAAGTGCGCATTCAGGGGGGAAAGAGGGTTTTTCAAAATACTCCAAAATTTGCGTTACGTAATTTAATGGACGGCCCGTAACGTAGCATGGTAGATAATTTGATGAGTAAACAATGACGATGGCTAGAAAGAATGACGAAAGAACAACGTGAAATTATGAGATTGGGGTGACTGGACTATACCGGAATCCACGAAGTAAAAACGCAGGCTAATCTGCTGGAAAGGCACGGGAAATGCTCGAGATCGGCTCAGTTTCAAGAACAGAGGCAATGCAAACCGAGAAGGACGCTGTTGCGCTGGAAGTTAATGGTTTCGTCGACTTCACTCGGTCAAAACGATTACAGCCCTAAGATACTAACGAAAAAACGTGCAACGGAAACAACGCAAGAATGTGGTTGTTGAGCACGGAAATGGCATCTGAATCATGAAGAACCATAAATGTAAGACGCCAGTATGAATTCACGCTGAAATGTGCAACGTCTTTTATATAGTACAATTCTTCACTATTTGAGATGGCATTTTCTGATAAGTTACTATAAAGACATACTATTACTTTCTGGCTGCTATAAAGAAATAATATCACCGCATTTTCACAAAATTTCTTAATTTCTTTGCTTCCCCGGGATATTTGCGTGTTAAATAAACACTGCCTGATCACTTGACGAGAATCCCCATTGTACGTTTCAAGGATGATGGCCCGTTTCGAAACCCTTTCAATACGTTCATTTTTGGCGCCTATTGTAGCTAAGAATGCTGCAAAAATTCCGATGTTAAGATGTTGGCAGAAAATTGCACGCTTTGAAAGTTCTCATATATCGGGGCAAAAAAGGATTTTTTTTTTTAAAAGGGAATTCGTGTCAGTTTAATCTGTACACACATCAGATCTAAACAGTACTCAGATATACTCCAACCCCCGGATACTTCTCCGCGATCGATTTTGGACTGACACACGTGGCCTCCGGCGAAGGTGAAATCCATTGGTTTAGTGTTCATAGTATTTGCCCGTAGGATTGATCAAAATCAAAATTGCGGGGCCGTTTGCCGCCGGGTGCGAAGGGCGCCGGGGCGGAGCGGCAAGGTCAAGGGCAAGGCGCCGCTCCGTCGATGGTGGCCTGGGTCCTCGGCGGGCCCTGTGCCCTCCCCCCACCGCCTGCCCCCCGCGCGGCGCTCCGCCCAACGCAGCGCCCGCCAGCCGCACTCTGACCCTCCAGGGCACTCGCGAGGGCCGTGCAATGATGGGAGGCTTTCCTAAGCGACCCCATGGATTGTTACTTTGTTGTGCGCAAAGGTAAGGTTCCTCCAGCAATTGCATTGAGGACTATGTGCGGAGATGTAAGAAAGGGTTTCACTCGTCGCCGTCCCGGCACAAAGACGCATACACGAGAAGGCAAAATGTCAGTCTACCTCCCCCCAAAACAAACAAAAATCCTGTACTCTTTGAAAAGGAGGCTGAGTGACCTTCAAATACGTCGATTCGAAACATGTCCTTCATATAAGAAAGCAGCGCTCATACATTGATTTTGCCACCTAACGCTATCCATGTACTTACAGAGCTAACCACCTACGCTACGCCCGTACGCCATTGAACTGCCACCGAAGCTACCAGTTACACACAGAGCTACCCATCGACGCTACCCAGGTAAACTACAGATTGCTACCCATCCTAAGCTACGCAAGTCCCACTGAACTGTCGCGCCGACTCGGTACGGCCGACCTCTCCAGTAAAGCTGCCCACCTTCGCTTACTTCATGTAAAAAATTTTGATATGCTGCTGCAAAAGAGCGATATTTGACAGGAAAAAGACGTTTTGTTGTCTCTGATTCCTGAAAAAGTAAAATTTGTCTGCTCTACGTAGAATAAGTAATGGCTCTATAAATTGTGTAGGCTTCCGTCAGTGGTTCTTTATACCGAAAAAGTGGTTCTGGCAAAAACGTCCGTGTAAACGCACTATAAAACGTACACAGTAGGGCTTTTCCCAAAATGTGATATTCCTCGATCCACAGCAGATGTTGCGGCCTCGCTCCCTAAATAGAAACGGATATTTTAATATTGGGCGATAAATTTATAACGCGGGGTCAAACATATTTTCATGACTGAGAGCGTAGGCTTCGCGGCCGGAGTCAGTATTTACTAGGCTGTCCGGGTGACGCCGCGTCCATGGCGATGTGGCGACGTTTCGGTCGCCATTCTGGACTTT
>BOPP01000035.1:7127341-7139549 GCA_017312745.1 Gryllus bimaculatus
GGCCGGGGCCGGCGGCAGACAGCGCCGAGGATGTTACAACACCAGCCGGCTGATGGCCCTCTCCCTCCCCGTCCCGCGCCGGTGGGCGGCGGGGCCCGTCCATTTGTAGGCCACCGACGCTGGCGGCGGCGGCCGGGCCGCGGGGGCTATTTCCGTGCCGTATCGACCGCACGCGACGACGACGGCGCCGCCGTCCCCATCCGTCCGGCGGGATCTCTTGGACGGCGCGCGCTCGTGCAGCCGCCGCCCGTCTGTTTTCCTCCGTATTGATTCCTCCGCTCGCACATCTGCATCGCGGCCGGGCCCCGATCGGGGCGGGGACGCCGGCTCCGGCCCCGCCGCCCCGCCCGCCCTACCCGCCCCTCGCCACCATGAGGGCGAGCCGCCCGCGCTGCTCACCTGTTCGAGTCGATGCGCTGTGGAGGAGGCGCCGCTGCGGCCCGGCCCGGGCGGAGCAGGTCCCGCGGAGGCGGTGAGGCGGGCGCGGTGGCGATTCGGAGGAGCCGCACCCCGCGACGGTACACGTCGTAATCCGTTTGCGTGCGAACAAGGCTTCGTGTGTATAAAAGTACAAAAATATAAAAAAAGAGTGTTTTGCGTGACGCGGGGGGGCGGTCGGGCTGTGCTGGGCGGCGACGGCTGCGGTGGTGATGGTGGTTGTGGAAGGTGGGTGTGGTGTTTTGGCTGCCGAAAGGTGGCGCGGCGGCGGCGGCGGCGCGCGAGCCTCTCCCACTGGTGCTGCGCCGGGCCGGACGGGCGCAGAACACAGTGGCGCATGCGCGCGCCGCCGCCTGCCTTATCTGCCGGCCCGGCGCCGCGCCGCGCCGGCGCAGCGGCCGCGGCGTCACCGCCGCTCATGAGTCACCGGCGGCGCTGGCGGCGGCGTTGCCGGCGACGGCGCGCGCTCCGCACCCGCCGCCGCCGCCGCCCCGCGCCGCGGCCCGCAACTGACCCTCCGCGCGCCGGCCGGGGTCAGGGCGGGGCCCTTCGGCGCGCGCGGCCCGGGCGTCGCCGCCCGCACCTGGCACTGCACCCACGCCCCCGCGCCCCGCCGCCTACGACTTGTTGCTGCCGCAGGTGCCACCGCATTCCCCATCTGACGGGCAAAGAGTAAAGAAAGCCCGCTATCTTAATTTGAAATCGAAGGGATACCCGCTTCTAATGAATGACCCTTGAAATGGATTCACAAAATCTTCAAGAACGAGATTTTATTCCTCAAAGTACCCACGCGGTTATAACGCATAATATCACGTTTTATGTTAAATTATCAATGTTATGATAGGCAAAAATATTAAATGGTATGGGCTTATTTCCACCTTTAGTAAAGAACTGTTACTTTGGGATCACGCGGCTGATCTAAACAGCTGAAGTCTGCATTTTCGCTCTGGACAGGAAAATAATTATCATACACTTCTATCTATCGAAATTCTAGAGCGTAATTCTAATTTCTTTCGATATTATTAAATAAAAATGTCGGCAAACATTAGGGGTTCGTTTCAAAAAAGAAACCAAAACGATTTAATAACAAAAACAATAAATTAAAAAATATATTTTATTAACCAACACATGTATTTGAATGGTAGATTCTCCAATTCACTGACTCGTAAAATCGTATTATGTAATCATTATTAAATACCTTTAAGATCACTTTTGTTACAGAAGCACACTTTAAAATGAGTAAAAGTTCAACAAAAATCTAATCATAGTGTAAAAGAATAACTGTCAAACAATTTCTTCGGGAAGAAAAAAATCCCAATTTTAAAAAAAGTAATAAAAAGTATAAGTTATAAACAGTACTATTCACTTCGAAAAATTTTCTATTCTCATTTCATGCAAATATATCTTCAGAATTGTCTTGATTTAATATTACAAGAATTAGGACATAAAGTTGCTTATTTGTTAAATAGTCTTTATTGATGTTAAATGAAAGTGGAAGTTTGTTCAATTAAATATGTTTGTGCGACACGAAATAGGTTTTAAGCAGAAAATGACACAAGTTAACAGGATCTGATTTTATTATGCATAAACTACATTATGCTTCCACAAAACAATTGAAGAACTGCAATATTAAAAGAAGCGGAGAGAAAATATTTATTTTTAGTAACAGTTTTCGTGCGCCACTGATTCAACATTGGACTATGCAGAAAAGATTGTATTAAAAGAACTTGAATGTATGAACGGAAATATCTTTTAAAATAAACTTCGTAAATTGAGATTTATTAATATCTATTTTCAGAGGATCGTAAGCGCAATTCCAGAAGTTTCTGTAACCCTCAATGGAGAATTTACAACTCCCGCCATTATCGTACGCTCTCCACTTTTCCGGAAATTATGGGAATATTCTCGGAAATGAAAATTGGAACGTTGGGTACAAAATAAAACGTATGTGAAACAAAACATCCAGAGCGACAGTACATAAATAGAAATATCTTCCATAGTTTTGGAACAGAACAAGAAAAAATAATCTGTTGTGAATCTATTGAATTATATTAATACATTTTTAGATTTTAATATTGTCGTAGTTTACCTGCTGATTTTAACTCGGAGGCAGCATTTCCGCTGTATCTACACCGACTCTGAGGCCCAAAGGTTCGAGAACCGACGAAGGAGACCATACATCATTAGCTGTATAACTAAGCCCAATTCAGCAGCTGTATGGAGGAGAATTCTCGCGATCGGTTGTTCTGGTGGGTAGTTTTCCGGTCTATACCATGCGGATACCAAAGCAGTACCTTAACAAACAGCACGCGCGCGATCTTTCCTTCCTCTTTTTAGTTTTATCCCCCCTTTCACACATTTACACATGCATGCGCTTCACAACCACACACGTCGGTAGCATAGAGCTTGCCCTTCGTTGGGCGATGCCTTCGGGGGAAATACGTGGAGTGGGAAATCACCTGCAAGACGCCTAATAAGTCGGCTCCAGATCTCATCATCCAGCGGGAACCACCATCTTCGCGAAACAACATTCACTTTACTAATGAGCTAATGAGTTGGCATGCCCCGGGAATCATTATTGAATCAATTGAAATAGTTTCATTTTACAAGCGCTTTATAAGAGGAGGCTACGACTCCTTAAAAATATTTAATGCACTAATTAACTAGAAATATTAATTGTTTATTTTCAAATTGCTCTAATTTATAATACGGGAGTAGAACTTGAAAGAGGCAACGCAACTCGGGGCTGAACTGGTAGTGGACACTTAAATGGGCGATCCTTAAGTGACCAACTCTTATTCTCAAATAATTCTTACTCTAAAATGAGGGGGTAATGAATGGCCACTTATTGACTACTCTGTTAAGTGTTAATTCGGCCTCCTCGTTACTGGGTTAGGTTATATTGTCTCGTGGTGTTCCCTTCTTCTTCGGAAAAATATGACAATGATTTTGCTGAATATTGCTAAACACATCATCCTTACTAGGAAATCCTCAGAAATATTTATTTATTAGCCAGTGTACCTCAATTTTATTTATCACTCGACAATTTTGGTTAAAAGGTGGAGAAGAGATTCTGGAGAAGAAAATGTGCGCAGATTATACTTCTCCCCATATGTTACATACAGTTTTTGCTGTTTCTGTAAGAAATCAAATCTTATAAAATTAAATCAGAAATATCGATAATCCATTGAATAGTATGATTTGAAAACGCACAAGTGAAATTGGACGCTTTCTGCACGAAAACTATCGTGAAAGTATACTTCGTTTTCGTTCAACTACAAAACACCTGATGCAAATGGCACCTGCCGCGTTTCGAATCACTTGAAGCACTCAGTTCGCGAGTATCTATACCACTTATTAGAGAAAGCATTTATGTCTTAAGGATTCCATTATTCCTTAAGTGTTGTTTATGAATTCGGCCCTAAGAGACTGCCAGTCATCGAAGTCGGCAGAAGAAAAGGTGCACTAAAAAATTGCGAGTAATATGTTCAGGTTGGCAATCAAAAGTGCACGCCTGATAAGTTTCCGAGAACTAGTGTTAGCGATATACCTCTGACAAAGAAACGTGTCTAAAAATTCCAGGGCGTCGCCTCACTGATAGGCATTTTGCCACACACCCACGTCAAGGGTGTTGCGTCAGCAGGGGTTTAAAAATCGCATATACATTGAGAAATAGAACTCGGCCACGTGGCAATCAGCTTTCGCAATAGTATGCTAATAGGGACCTTATTGCCAAAAATACGTATTTTGAGTTAATGTTAGTTCTATGGACTAGAAGACTGAAGAAATGTAAGAAACTTTCCCATTAAAGTGATAAAACGAAAGGAATTACTCAATTAAAATGCTAACAGAATGTACTAAAAATTTCTCTATTACATTTCTTTATTAGTAACGAATAAATACTATTTCAAGCTCACTTCCGGAAGATGAACTTGTATTTAGTACCTATCCATTAACTCTCAATGTATCCGAAAACGTTTTACAAAAAATTCGATATAACGTTTCTAATTTCTTTCAAATTAGTAGCGAAATATTTAAATTCACACGCAATTGATTCCAATTTATATATGTATATATATATATATATATATATATATATATATATATATATATACACTACAACATCATCAGGAATAAGACATACCATCAGTATATTGTTAGGAATGTCTTGGGTAAAGAGCTATATTGCGACTCTCCCAGAAATATTTGAAATGAAGAACATGCAATATTTAAATACTGCACATTTGATCAAATACAAATATTTTTAACTTCTCTGCTTTACCTTAATGTAACTATTCAATTTTTTAAGCTGTATTAATCACATCATTTAATATTATTAATTCTAGATTTTATTCACTTTCCAGCAGTTAGGGGTTCAGTAAATTAAATGTCTCACCTTGCCCTTCCCCAAGACCAAACTAATATGTGTAAATATGTAAAATTATTATAATATTGATGAGCCAGGAATCATCTACTATCATGTTTGAACTGTATTGTTTTATTTAACGTCTTATTTTCACGTGTCTTTTTTTATTATAACGATTAAATAATGAAAATCCTTGTAAATTATTGATATGCAACTAAAAACGCATTGGCGTTTGGTAAGCAACATTTTGACTCAAAGAGATTTCATGTACCCCTCGAACATCAATGTATTATGATACGTCCTGTATCATTTGAAACACATTTAGTGTAGAAGCTTCATAGCTGCATTTTGTAGTTTTCTAAAATAATTAGCTACACATCTAAATTCATTACAGGATACACCGGCTGAGTTAGCTCAGTGCAACAGCTGTTGCCTCTGCAGTGACTCTAGCCGGAAAGTCTTCGAGTTCGTCAACACAGTGGCGGATTTTCGACAGTAGCTGATCAACTATATTGAATTCAACCACAAGGAACATTATAGGGGCCGCCTGTTTTTATAGATGGTTTTCCTTGATTTATCCGATCTATACCAGGCGAATGCCGAAGCAATATCCTCACATACGGACCACGGACCGCTTGTAATCCTTCCTTTATCTTCCTGGTCCTTGTTATGTCCTCTCCCCTCACACTCGCATACACACTTACATTCACTATATTACCATCTCTTGTCGGGAGTCCAGTCAGAAGTTAAGAGCTCTTCCCAACTGAGGCGGTGTCCTGCTGCCGTACATAACTCTAGGGGGACCACCGCCTCACACGTGCCGACCTGGAGGTCTGCACCGGATTTAACGTTTCAGTGGGGGAGTAATACCTCCCTCTCTCAATATAACATTCAGTACACTTAAGGGACTCATATTTACAGCAATATATGCGCTAGGACACAATCAACCTATCAATAAATTCTGTGAAACACAATTGGCGACAAGGATGCATATATCTGACTAGAGCCCTTCCCAAAAAATTGCCAATTTTTAATTTGTTCTACTGTTTCTTAATTTATTTCCAAACCCTCGTTTCGATCCAATTTAGCATATTGAAATTATCAAATTTTTGATAATGGTCACATACTTGATTCTGTAATGAACTCGATATTTTACCCCCAACCCTTCTTGTTACATTATCTCAATGCCAATATTAATAAGATGTTTTCAACTTAGTATATTTACATAATATAAGGGAAGGGACATAAAACATCTTAGTTCCACTTCTCACCACTAGAAGGCATAAGACCCACTCTCAGCAAGTTCCCAATGTCTACCTTCCAAATTTCAAAAATCACTGACACTTTGATACCACAGAAAAAACATAATTTATGTTTTAATATCATACATTTACAACATTTTAAGGAAAAGGGATGCATATATTTTTAAAAAGAGAATTTTAAAGAACAATGATTCAACACGACCCTCACCGCGCAAATGTTCTCGCGATTTCCGTTTCTGTCTGGCGTGGAGGGAGAGAGCGAACGGATAGTCAAGGTAGCGGTCGAAGGGGGGAAGGGGCGGGTGGAGGAGGGGGGGCGACCGCCATCTCGCCTCGTCGCTTTCTCTTCGATTTTCGGCAAATTCGAAGTCGCTAGTCGCGAGGCTGCCTGGCTGTCGAGGAAGCTAGCTCCCGCCGGCTGCGCGCTGGCGTTTCCTACTTCTTACTGTGTTTCTGTTAAGTCCAAAAGTCCAAAATAAGGTCAATGTTAGGATTTCCCAGCTAAATCGTGTTACGGATAATGACTGAAATGTAGCCAATATTAGAATTACTCAGTTAAAAACCCAGGCGGCGTAGATTACGTTGTATAAATTACGATGACAAGGACCATTCCGCACTTCACCCGGCTAATGTTATGTTGAAGCCAGTAACCACAGACCACTGGTTGAAGTAACATGATTGATAAACTCTAAAAGCCCATTCACAATGCAAACGTAAACGTAAGCATTACGCATAGACGTAAACATTAACATAAGTGATAGGTTGAAGTATTCAAATGTCTGACATAAACGTAAGCAAATAAGAGTTTCTATTGGCTGTGAGACATTCTAGTTTACAACTGGTTTGACGTGAGAATCAATTTCGAGGCATCGACTGTGTCTATGGCCCATATGGCGTTAGTTTGTCTATCGACTTCGCTCCAATTTCGATTCTCGATTTTGAGTTAACGTACTGTGATTGGCTCATTTCTTATGTCCTACTTAAACATAAGCATAGAAGCTTGAAGCTTTTAAGTTAAAGTCTTACGAGTTATCCTAATGCGAACGCATTGTGAATGAGTCCGCTTATGGACGTAGTCCTAACTTTTATGTTAACGCCATGCTTTTGTTTATGTTGGCAGTGTGAATGGGTATTCGCAAGGTTTTTGAGTATTTCGGCGTAAAACGCATGGGAAATTATGGGGAGACCATCCCTGGTTTTACCCTCGACGATGGCTGATTCTCAACACCATTGACAGTGGGCCGGAGTCGACGTCGGCGGTTTGACCCGATCTTTTCCAGAAGGCTGCCGAAGCAGCACTGTACGTAACGGATTACGGACAGCGCGCTACCTTTCGACATGATCTTGGATCTCCTCCGAATCTTAGAGCTCCGTAACTGGATGATTCCCCATCCCAATATGGCTTATCGTTCATAATTTAGAAAGACTCTAGCAGGCGTCGAAGCAAGAATCGTCACATTGAAGATACCCCTTCAAAAAGAACAATGTTTTACTACTACAGATTTTTCACTAAGGGATCGTCCATAAATTACGTAACGCTGAAGACGGGACAGGGGGTTTGCCTTAGCGTTACGCTGCGTTACATAGGAGTAGGGGGGTCATAGTTTAGTGTTACGTGATGCTGATATTTATTTTGAAAATTACTTTTATTCAGTCTTAAACTAAAACATCGCAATATATTAAATTAAATTAAAAATATATTAAGTTAAAGAAGTTATCTTCTATAAATTGTTGCAATAAATGAAAGTATTTTTCATGAAAGATATATTGATTAAATCTATTAGATTACGAAGAAAATATTCAAAACTAATCTATAACGAATATTCTAGAATTCAATTAGTTGGCGCAGTAGACTCGAAACTTATGCGTCATCCACGACGGCACATGCACGGTTTGTCGGACATTTTCTCGCCTACGCGTCCTTTTTTATAAAAAATTGTCCCGAAAATTATTGTTATGCGCAGACCGCACCACCAACTAATTCTCATCTTAATTATAATACATTTTAATGTATAATTTTAACGTTACGTAATTATTAGAGGGGGTTCAAGTGCGCATTACAGGGGGGAAAGAGGGTTTTCAAAATACTCCAAATTTGCGTTACGTAATTTATGGACGGCCCGTAACGTAAGCATGGTAGATAATTTGATGAGTAAACAATGACGATGCTAGAAAGAATGACGAAAGAACAACGTTGAAATTATGAGATTGGGGGACTGGATATACCGGAATCAAGAGTAAAACGCAGGCTAATCTGCTGGAAAGGCACGGGAAATGCTCGGAGATCGCGCTCAGTTTCCAAGAACAGAGGGCAATGCAACCGAGAAGGACGCTGTGCGCTGGAGTTAAATAGGTCTCTCGACTCACTCGGTCAAAACGATTACAGCACTAAGATACTAACGAAAAACGTTGCAACGGAAACAACGCAAGAATGTGTTGTTGAGCACGAAATGCATCTGAATCATGAAGAACATAAATGTAAGACGCAGTATGAATTCAACGCTGAAATGTGCAACATTTTATATAGTACAATTCTTCAATATATTGAGATGCATTTTCTGATAAGTTACTATAAAGACATACTATTACTTTCTGCTGCTATAAAGAAATAATATCACCCATTTTCACAAAATTTCTTAATTTCTTTGCTTTCGATATTTGCGTGTTAAATAAACACTGCCTGATCACTTGACGAGAATCCCCATTGTACGTTTCAAGGAATGATGCCGTTTCGAAACCCTTTCAATACGTTCCATTTTTGCGCTATCTGTAGCTAGAAATGCTGCAAAAATTCGATGTTAAGATTTGGCAGAAATGCACGCTTTGAAAGTTCTTCATATATCGGGGAAAAAAAGGATTTTTTTTTTTAAAAGGGAATTCGTGTCAGTTTATCTGTACAACATCAGATCCTAAACAGTACTCAAGATATACTCCAACCCGGATATTCCGCGATCGATTTGACTGAACACGTGGCTCCGCGAAGGTGAAATCCATTGTTTAGTGTTCATAGTATATTGCCCGTAGGATTGATCAAAATCAAATTGCGGGGCGTTTGCCGCCGGGTGCGGAAGGGCGCCGGGGGCGGAGCGGCAGGTCAAGGGCAAGGCGCCGCTCCGGTCGATGGTGGCCTGGGTCCCCTCGGCGGGCCCTGTGCCCTCCCCCNNNCCCCCCCGCCGGCGCTCCGCCCACGCAGCGCCCGCCAGCCGCGACCTCTGACCCTCCAGGGCACTCCGCGAGGGCCGGTGCAATGAGTGAGCTCCTAAGCGACCCATGGCAATTGTTACTTTGTTGTGCGCAAAGGTAAAGGTTCCTCCAAGCAATTGCATTGAGGACTATGTGCGGAGATGTAGAAAGGGTTCCACTCGTCGCCGTCGGCACAAAGACCATAACGAGAGCATAATGCAGCTACCTCCCCCCCCCCAAAAAAAAACAAAAATCCTGGTACTCTCTTGAAAAGGAGGCTGAGTTGACCTCATACGTCGGATTCGAAACAATGTCCTTCATATAAGAAAGCCAGCGCTCTACCATTGATTTGCCCACCTACGCTACCCATGTACTTACAGAGCTAACCACCTACGCTACGCCCGTACCCATTGAACTGCCCACCGAAGCTACCCATGTACACACAGAGCTACCCATCGACGCTACCCATGTACTAAGATTGCTACCCATCCTAAGCTACGCAAGTCCCCACTGAACTGTCCGCCGACTCGGTAACGCCGACTCTCAGTAAGCTGCCCACCTTCGCTTTACTTCATGTAAAAAATTATTGATATGCTGCTGCAAAAAGGAGCCGATATTTCGACAGAAAAAGACGTTTTGTTGGTCTCTGATCCTGAAAAAGTAAAATTTGTCTGCTTCTACGTAGAAGTAGTAAATGGCTCTAATAAATTGTGTAGGCTTCCGCTCAGTGGTTTCTTTATACCGAAAAAGTGGTTCTGGCAAAACGTCCGTGTAAACAGCACTATAAAACGTACACAGGGCTTTCACAAAATGTGATATTCCTCGATCCACAGCAGATGTTGCGGCTCCCTAAATAGAAACGGATATTTTAATATTGGGCGATAATTTATAAGCGGGGTCAACAATATTTTCATGACTGAGAGCGTAGGCTTCCGCGGCCGGAGTCAGTATTTACTAGGCTGTCCGGGTGACGCCGCGTCCATGGCGATGGTGGCGACGTTTCGGTCGCCATTCTGCGACCTTCCTCAGGGCGTAATGAGGCAGCTCGCAGAATGGCGACCGAAACGTCGGCACCTTTCCCAAGGACGCGGCGTCACCCGGACAGTCTAGTACATAATATTTTCAGAACGTTTTCCGAAATGACTTAAATTTTACGTTAAATGTTTTCCTAAAATAGCCGTATCAAAGTACGCTTGTAAAAGTAGCACGGGCCCAATGTCCATAAAGCACATTTTATTCAAACGTAAAAATAAACCTTTTGTAGAATTTTTAATTTTTTTTAAACAAGGTATCTCCTACCAGCGGGGCACCCCCTCCTCCCAACCGGGTCAAGCTCCCGGTTCTCGAATGGTCTCCCGACATGTGAGGTAGTGCAGTGCATGAAAGTGTGTGTAAGTAAGGGGTGAGAATTGGAAAAGGAAGAGGAAGGAATGATCGCGTGCGGTCCCTGGCCCGTTTGTTAGAGAACTGCTCTAACAAATGGACAGGATAGGATTCGCCTGGTGTTGATGGGAGAAATCACAGAAAACTACCGATCAGAGCAGCCGGCTGCTAGAATTCTCCTCCAGACAGCGATTGAACTCGACCTAGCTGACAAGCTAGTGTCGAAAATCCTGCCACCGTCAGTACTCGAACCTAGACCTTTCCGATTAGAGAAACTACAGTGACATCGGTCAATTCCTTAAACCAACTTTCCCGGTGCCACAAGTATAAATGCATAAAACTTCTTTATACGAAATTTACCGCTCATTAATCAGCATCACCAAAAAGTGATTATTTTCAACCCTCTACATGCCCTAGAAATTTATAACATTTAATTTCATTATACCTGTAATCGAAATTTAAAATATTGTTTTAGTTAATAACGCCGCTTATTCTCAAAATACAACGTATTATGTACACAGCTGCATATGGTAAATGTCCTGAAATTGGACCTTTCCAAGAATGGATCAATGCAACGCAATTGCAAGAAACAGAAAATCATTATTTTTGCGGCGGTGCGCTGTACGGCCCAGATAGAATGAGGGCGCTAGAGTTTTGTGCCAGAACGTTCATCTGGTAGCGAATCTCTACACAATTCGACAATTCCATTCCCCGAATTGACCAATCGAACCCATCTCTCCAGATGCGCTGTAAAAGGGCTGAATAAAAGCCAGAATTAAGACGCTAGGGATGAAGATGCACGCACATCATTCGATAATGACCGAATTATTGGAACAAACAGAACAGAGAATAGCAGTTTAGAAAATAATACATCCACAAGTAATATTTTACAGTTTATGTTTAACAGAAATAATTAGCAGGTACGTTGAAGGTATCACAATTTTAAAACCAAAAATTTTTCTTATTTTTTTTCTATTTGCAAACCTTTTTCACCGTTCAGATATCAACATTAAATTCTCAAAACTTATATTACAGCGGCAACATTAACTGAATCCGAATATTCAAATAATAATAGCATTATTTCGACAAAAGAATATTTTTTAAAATTATATCTTCTAGATTCATTTCATTAGTACAGAAAAAATAACATTTTCAATGATGGACCCAAAATGATAAGCCCGGACAAACTACGTTTCATGTATATCAAATGAGACACACACACACACACACACATTAAGCAGTATAAGTCTATAAATCCCGAATAGTGCTTTTACCTTTGTCAAATAAGCCTATTTCAAGATGAGTCTTACGAAGCCGGAATACTTATACGAGTAATAATATTAAGACATCAAACTTCATTTTCGAAAGAAAAAATCGCGCGAAAATGAAATTTGTAATGTCCAGGGTGGCAAATGTGTTTTCTAACATATTGAGCACTTAAGATGCATTCGACATTATCCCGCACCCAGCTGGAAGTAGATGGAAGGCAATTCTTGAATAGATGCACTCTTGGGCCTCCACTCCATGCCGGTCACGCGAGGCGGCGGGGGCGAGAAGGAGGACGAGGAAGGGTGGC
>BOPP01000035.1:7139570-7150943 GCA_017312745.1 Gryllus bimaculatus
GGGCGGGGAGGCGATCTGGGCCCGCGCCAGCGAATCCCAGGAATTTCCCGCCCGGAACTCGAGGTCCAGGATTCGTATCTACACTAAAATGGAGTCAGTTGAAGGAAGCAATGGACCTCAACCAAAAAACGGAAAAACTACACGAAAAAAAATTGAAAACAAACTTGTAAAATAATTCTGGAAGCTCTTTGGGTGGCTCATGAACAGCTATGTGCGATCCTGGGTTCTATTCCCGGTCGGGGCAAAAATGAAGCCGTAACTTTCTAATACTAACATCTGTTTCTATAGCTGTGTGGAGAAAGAAAAGTTCAGGCAGACCAAGTATGCTCCATACGATAATGGGAATGCGTCACGCTCGCCACATGACTCCTTAATCCCCAAGTGTGGATATTAAATAAAAACAGGGACCAGTCACATTAACCCGGCCCTAAAATGACAAATACATACATACAAATAATACTCGAATGTCCATAGATTTGCGGTTATTTTGGATTTCTAACGCTCATGCAGGAAGGGTTTTGGTCACGTGAGAAGTGAACAAAAATGGAGGGAACGTCACCTGTCTGCGATGATATAGGTGTTGTGGTAAGATATATTTGGCATTTTTAAAATAATTAAAGATGTTGTCATTGCCAACAATATTTTTTAATTCAATAGCAGCTTTCGATGGCTTAGCCATCGAAAGCTGCTATTGAATTAAAAAATATTGTTGGCAATGACAACATCTTTAATTATTTGTCTGTGATGAGCCAGAACCGGATTATAATGGCATATATTTCCAATGAGAATTACCAATATTGCTGACTTGTGCACAATTTCCGATTCTGCCTCTCATTTCATAGAAATAAAGTTTTTACTTTTTCCGTATATTTTTAAACTAATAATAAATTTGATTTTACTGTATGCCTTTTTTAAACTTAAGGTCACTAATTTGTGATGTTTGTAAACTAATTATTATATTTTTGAAATTTTCATTGTATATTGTAACTAAATAATCATTATTTCAGTTCATATTAAAAATTATCTAAAACCCTATGCCGCTTATAATGCGGTCCTAAATGATTTCAACGAATTGACGATAATTGACGAGAGATTCAAATAATGCATTTTTAGCAATGAACTGCAGGTCTATCACTTATGATCGTATATCAAATGCTATACTTACAGTACACTGCCACAAAACAGCTCCAACCAATCGTAATCACCACGAATGATTTTGCATACACTAATGAGATTTCATCAGTTCATATAGCAGTCGCTTTTTATTAGTTGTTTCAACGATAATTTTACTAAGTTTCGGGCAATAATGTAACGTAATTTCCGTAATTTAAAATTATTATTATTATTACTATTTTATGTTTACACATTGCTGGTTCACAGGACGGCCTGATTCTCAAATAACAACGGGCTTTTCGCCAAGTGTGGTATTTTATATTTATTTAAGAATCTGAATTTACAAAGTTCCGGGCAATGCGGCAAGAATTTCCGAAAAAAGACTTCGGCATTATTTTTAAAAGCCTTGTAGGGATATCGAGTTTGGAAGGTTTTCTTTGGCGTGTTTTTCAATAAGGTCAGTACTGGAGATAATTATTGGGAAAATGAATACTTGGTCCTGTTTCCATTGATCTTTGATTTGATACGACAGATCGCTGTACTTCCTTATTTTTTCCGAGAATGATTTTTGCATGTTCCTGTAGGAAGGGAACATCAATGCGACATCAACATCAATGAGAAAAGTACTTTTTGGTACCTTTAGAGTTATCACAATATCTGACCTGTTATGTTCTAGAGTCTTGTGCATCTAAATTATGCGATCAAAATAAATTCTGACCTTTTAATTTTCCAACCCTGGTTCAGGTTTGCATGTGTATTATTGGCTTGAAGCTCACTAAATTTAGAGATAGTTGCAATTTGTTG
The DNA here is from genome assembly GCA_017312745.1 of Gryllus bimaculatus. Lineage (NCBI taxonomy): Eukaryota > Metazoa > Arthropoda > Insecta > Orthoptera > Gryllidae > Gryllus > Gryllus bimaculatus. Next base: position 7,141,488 of record BOPP01000035.1, read on the forward strand.
ATGTATAATGGAAGGATAATAATGGATGTAATGGATCTGGTTATGACGCATTTTGTTATCTATCTGTGTGAGGGTTGCACATTCTGAAATGATATGATCCATATTTTCCGCTTACACGTTCCGACCACACGTTATTATTATTATTATTATTATTATTATTTTATTATTAAATTATTAAATTATTATTATTATTATCATTATTATTATATTATCGTAATTAAATGGCGTATAGTATTTCTATAGTACTGACCATGCTACACGATTAACGTGTGTAATTTTGTCAGGATCAGCTTTTCAACTGTATCCCTTCAGTACGACCAAGGTAATTTATGGCAGGCCAGAAGTGTGAATTATGAGATGAGAAGGATGATAAGGGGGTGAAGGGGGCAATCACAAATTCGAGCATGTCTACGCAGGGGTTCGAACCTGCAGCCGTCCCCAGCGAGACGATGGCTGTCCACAACCGTCCTGCGCCACGGGCTGACTTTTTTTCTGCCTTCTATCTTCTTTCTTCTTCTTTCTTCGTCGTCAGTCGTCGTCGTCGGGTCTTCTTCTTCTTCTTCTTCTTCTTCTTCTTCTTCTTATTATTATTATTAATTATTAATTTATTATTATAACAATACATTCCGTGGCATTAGGAGCCAGGGTCTGGCGACGAGGGCGGGTGTAGACGGCAGGGGCAGAACCGAGGTCTGCGCAAGTGAGGAGGGAGAGGCAGCGCGGAGGCGCGGGGCGGAAGCGCGCAGCGGCCGCCAAGGCGCGCAGGAGGCGAGGGCGACACGCCCGCAGTTTCCTTCCAAGCCATCTCGCTACCCACACACCATACGTCATTACCCCTCACATCTGGGTTAACAATCGATTTTTAAACACTTCTTAAGAAACGAGTTAGTGGACATCAACTCCGAGCGCGTCATTAGTCCTGAATTTAAGCGAATGGAATATCCCTGGAGGAGACGGTGTTCACCCCGCGGGAACATGAGATCCGGCGCCTGCTTGCGTGTCAGCTTGCGAGTAAATTCCCTCCTCCCGAAATATCCCGATCGGGGCACCGCCCCAGCTTGGACAAGCCCTAGGGCTCTGGATTGGTCTCTCGGCGTGTGTGGTACTGTAGTGCGTATTATTGTAATTGCACGGGCAGGTAAAGTGCCAAGCAATAGGAACGAAACACCTGCAAGCGGCCCGCGGCCCGATTGTTAGGATGCTGCTCCGGCATTATCGTAATAGTGATTGTAGAAATCGCAGAGAACTATCGATCATAGCAGCCAGCAGTACGAATTCTCCGGACACTGCAGTGGTTGAATCCGACCCAGATGTGTAGCTAGCGTCGAGAATCGCTTGCAAGTTGTGAAGGCGAGTGTCACATAACTGGCGCACTGCAGTTTCCTTCAACGTAGTTCCGCTATCTTTAAAAGAAGTGTCATTCGCTGTAATATGTGCGGGGAAGGGATAGGTGTGAATGGAATTTTGAATACATGCTAAGAAATGACTGAAAGAGTCTGTATTGATACCGGTCACGTCATCTACTTAGTTTATTTTCCCCTCATTTTATTTAACGGCTCTCCCCCTGGGACGTGAGTTCCGCCGCAACCTACACAGGTGGGGTTCATTCCCCTCTCCAGGTGTCCCTCGCATCGAACATTGCCCTTACTGGGACAAGCTCCAAGGCTCGAGTGTTGTCTCCCGCCATGGGTGGAAGTGTAGTGCAAGTAAGAGTAAGTGTGTGCATGTAAGGGACAAGGAGAGGCAAGGACGTTGCTTAAATCTACTTATAATTAATTTACAATAAACTTACTACTAATCTTAAAACAAAACTTTACATTACTACAAAGGTGGTAGAGGTATCACGATAACATTACATTGGGTCGAGGTCTGAAAATTTTTCGAGGAATGTATGAAACAAAATCTTTTATGCGTATTCTGTGGATTGGATTTTGGCAGACACTTAGAGGGGTTAGATTGGATATATTTGGAATTGAGGAAGAAGGTGGATAAAAAAATAATGTGGTTTGTTATCGGTTCTAACTGGAATTCTTTATGAAGTTGTGAATTGGAGAAGAACCATTATGCATTCGTGATGGGGCGGAGGAACTGATTTTGGACTATTTGGAATTTTTTTGGTATTCGATTTGGTTGCCCTGATCTTTACTGGGCAGGCACATAAAAGTGGTGGTAGAATGATAGTGTTGTAAATCAGCAAGGCGGTATTGTACGGTAAAGTGTCAGTAACAGGAGGCGAAGGGACAAGGATCCGGAAAGAAAGATTGCGCGCGGTTGATATCCAGTTTGTCAAGGTACTGCGACTGCATTTGCCTGGAACAGCCGGCCGCTGGAATTCTCCAGACGGCGCGCGACCTAGGTCGACCCACCTCTTCAGCTACGACGAAAATCCGCCTCGGCCGGGCATCGAACCCTAGGATCTTCGTGCAGAAACTTTGCAGTGGAAACAGTTGTTCCCCTGAGCCACCTCAACCATTACCTATCTTGGAAATTTGTACGATCTTCATTCCTAATTTCTAATTCCCCTCCCCCCCTTTGGACCTGTCGGTGGTTCAACCTGCGACGTCATCGTGACTGCATCGCATAATATCCCCCTGTGTCCCGACCGCGGCCGGCTTTGAGGCCGAGGCGCACGGCCAGCAACGACCGGCGCGGGGCGGAGCGGGGTGGAGCGGGGCGGGGCGAGGGGGGAGGGCGGCAGGGCAACGTCTTCGCCGGCCGGGCACGCGCTGCCTCCTCAATCGATAGGGCCGACACCTCCGCTCCGCTCGGCTCTGAGACGCCTCCGCTCTCGGGGCGACGGCGCTGAGGCACGGCACCACCCGCCCACACGCCGCTCGTCACGTGACCTCCCGCAGATTGACTCGCGGGCGCACCGACCGTCGTTCAACCGGTTCGAGACCCGACCGTGCCGGATTTTCCACGCCTAACTACGTAGGTCGAATTCAGCCGCCGCCTGGAGGAGAATCCTAGCCGTTTCGCTCTGAACGGGACTTTTGCATGGTTTCTCCGTTCAATTCCACGCGAATGCCGGAGGATAACCCAAACAAACGGGCCACGTAGCACGCGCGTTCTTTTCTTCCTCTTCCTTGTCGTATTATCTTCCCTGAAACATACGCATACAAGAACTACACTACCAGACATGCCAGGTGACCTTTCGGGAGCTTAAAGCTTTTAAGGTTTCCTGCTGGGGCGGTGCCTCACTGGAAGAGATACCCGGAAGAGAGAAAACGCGCGCGCCGACGTGTAAGTCGACGCCGGATCTCACGTTCACGGGACTAGTAACTACTGGATCCACCATCTACCATTATATTATACTTAGTATATAATATATAAGTATTACACATTAAATATACACTTTGAATACGGGAGTAATGGTCATAGTTAGGGAGCGGATTTCTATGATTTTTCTCTTGCTTCAGGGCGTAGCTAAATGAAATGTTTTGACATTTGATTACAACTGCATGCTATATAGATTAATATATTTGTGTATATTTGGTAGATTTTTTTTCTGTTTGTGTGCGTATTCCTGTAATTATAAGCTCGTGTTTTGCTAAAATAGAGACTTATCTCTAAAACGTTTCAAATTTTCATAAAATCTAAATATTTGAGGGCGTTCACTAATTGGAACGAGCTTGTCACAGTTTGCACTTTATTTCCTTTCCTATAGACGATAAAATAATTGTGCTAATGTTAGATATTTCTAATTATAGATTTAAACCAGGCGGAAAAATGCAACAAGACACACAATATACTTCACTAAGGTGAATATTTACTTCAATTATTTTACCCAATCGGTAAGGTATATTAAATTATGTAGGCACAAAAATACATCTTTTCAATCCAAGCTTGCATATCCTGAAATTGCATCAAGAAAGGTTTATACAGGAAATGAAATGTAAATAATTTTAATTTCATATTAAAGTGCATATTTTATAATTTTTAGGTCATAAACGCAGATTTGTGATTGTATTTTCAAGATTGTTTGGGAGCTTAAAATCCTTTTCCAGTCACAGTAGTTGGCGCCTCCGGAAGCATCAGATACTCAGGAACTGTGGGAGAGGTGCAAACATTGCGATCCCGCATCCTAAATTCATTGATTACACTAAAAGCATTATTTTTAAAAGATCTGCCCTTTTCATGACCTTTTGAACAGTACAATTAAAATCTCCCCCAATAATATCACGGTCAAAAATATCCCCTATGTGCCCTAACCTCTACAATTACAATTAAGTTTTGTAAATTTAATTGTTAGAAAATTGCGAGAACTAGAGTGAGAGACTTCTCTTTCTCTGTATATACAGTCTGTATGTATGTATCACATACATACACGTGAGATGAAAAACAGATACGTGAAAATATATACGTGAAAAAAAAAGATGATTAGTTGACATTGTCGCTTAGTATACTGATAATATTGTATTTAAAGATCTTAATTAGAATGTTTTGGCCTCAATTAGAAGGGTTAAGGATGTTTTTCTTCACTCTTCCTTTCCAGTGGTCTCACTGCTCTACATTTTGACAGCCAATTCGAGTCCTTCGGCAATGATTCAAACAAAAATATCTTAGCGATAGCAAAACAATTTTAAAACGATACATTATTATTCACAATATTTTCAATACACGTCAGAATACTTTAAACAGCGATTCTAACAAGTCATTTCAATCAACCAGAAATAAAGAAATTATTACGTAGTACAATTACCACGACCTACATCTGTTCGAATGATGACAGGAATATATTGCTGCTCCACTGCATTGGCCGTGTATTTCCGATATAATCTGCAGCGGAATTGAAAATCTATTTTATCCACAAACATCTGACATGCTGATGTATTTACGTAAATTCTTAGAGGACTGCACTTACATTCTGTTTAATTCCAATATTATACGTAGAGTTATCTCTCAACAACTATATGGATTGTAATAGAATAAAGAAATACATAAAAATAAAAAATAAAATAAAAAAAATTGGCATATTGATAGGTCACCTTTCTATTTTTCAATAAAAAATAGAAAAAAAATCGACGTACGGATTTAGGACTTTAAAGGAATTCCCAAAATACAATCTCGTAATTGAGGTTAGCCAAGATGTTTTCTCTCTTCGAGAGGATACGCGACAATATAAATATCTCGCAAACGCATTCGGTGGTACATTTGTAGTTAATCATCCAAGGCAGCTCATATATTCAATGAGACCACCATTCGATTGGCAATGTGGTGAATGACGCAAATAAATGTCAAAAACAAAAATTCCAAAGTTCCAGTAAGTGCGGGCATTTTCATCGTACAAGCTCTATTTAAAAGCAAATATCGATCTCTAGATTGAGATTCGATTTGCGTTTAATCATTTTTAAAAAGCGGCGTTTGGCGTAATACCTACAACGAATCCGAGGAACCGTCTCATTTCAGATTCCTCACTTTGCGGATCCCAAGTGCCAAAGACGTCTACAGGATATTGAGAACCTTAAGACTCGTGACGCCCTACGTTTTGTTTGCAATATATTTTATAACATTGTTTGGTCATTATGTAAATCAAATGAATTAATTTACCCTGAAAGTATTCACTTTTTAAGTCGATAACAGTAAACCCCACATTTGGCAAGTGAACGTTTTAATGTGCATAGCCCAAAAAAAACATCAATTTAACAATTTAATTAAAAAAACATAACGAAAATCATTAAAACTAGATTGTATATCCAGTGGAATTTCTTAAAAAACTGTTAACTTTTCGATATACTTTAAACTATAGTATGTGCCGATCTTCTCTGAATACCGAAACTAAGCAATTCAACGGGCACTTTTAGGCCAGAATAAGAAGCCCAAAGTTTTTTTTGTTTGTTTTTTGGACTAAAAACATCTTCCTATACCCAATTATTCTTCAAATACGCTGGTTGGTTTCTTTCACCAATACTGTAAAAAGAAGGGGCGAAGGAGCCCTGGCTGCAGGCGCGGGCGGAGGGGGCGGGGCGCACTGACCCAGTGGCGGAGGGCGCATCGATCTGGCAGGGCCACGCCCGCCCCCGCCCCCACGCGCACCTGCAGCCTCCGCGCGTGGACCGGCGCCGCGCCGCAACCGGCCTCCGTCGCTCTTCACTCCCCGACAACACTTCCGAGACACATTCCTTTTTTTTAATATAGGCTTTTATCATCTTTATGCTCTCTCTCTCTCTCTCTCTCTCTCTCTCTCTCTCTCTCTCTCTCTCTCTCAATCTGTCCCTCTCAGAGATCAGCTCCCCTCCGGTGGCTCATGGATATTTCTTTTATTGATTGATTAGTGATTCTGGGCGCTACAACCGCTAAGGACATTATACCCGTAAGTAAAGTGCATGTTTTTTTCGCGGGAGGTGGCGGAAATTTTCCCCGCTGGATGGCGAGATCCGGCGCCTTGCTTTTAGCTAGCCCAACCCGGCGCCCTACCCTAATTCCTTCCAAATCCCGGCCACTGGGATGTGACGCTGGAGCGCGTGTTAGGAGGCGCGCACGCGGAGATGCTAACTGGCAATCTCCGTGACAACTGACTACGACTGAACAGAAGACAATTGTAATGAACGCTAATGTAGGATTGATCCTCAATGCGCTCAATGCTCTTCTAGGGGCTTGGAGACGCGTTGCGTCAATGTTGACGTAACAAATTTTTAAAAAATGTGCCAGGGTCTTCATGTAAAGAACCCATAAAAATGAAAATAGCGGTTTCAATTTCGTGCTCGGAAGTGACATTTAAAGCCGATTATCTCGAAAAAATTTCTTTTGTGATAAATGGACATGCCATCCTCCTTGAATCTAAGTTGTTTCTGTCACGGTTGCTTCCGGTCATCCTGTATATCGTTTGAAGATCTATTTGATAGAACTTCACATCATTTAAAAGATCACTGAACACACCCGCAAACTGCACCATAAACCACCACTGATAGGGCTGTGCTAAATAGATTGTTATTAAAGCTTGAGCACTAAGGTAAGACATTTCACGAGTATGTGATTCTTAGATGTTCTGTCTAGACTCTCTTCAGTCCGTCCCCCCGTCCTGGGAACAACGGTAGCTAGCACCTAAGTCGTAACAATGATTTTCACCAAAATGTATATTCCTCAATCAATCTGGCTGATATCGCCGCGCCTCGCCTTTGAAACGAATCTTTTTAATTTTTGGGGGTACTTTACATGGATCTCCTGTATGACATTTTCGTAATTTTCTCAAAACTGGGTCCAAGTTTTCTTTAAGTGTTATTCTTGAATATAACAAAGTACTCTTACAAATATGGTGCTGGTCCTTTCTTCAGTTAAACCTTCGAAATTTTAAAAACTGCACCCTTTTGAAACTAGACCTTGTTATTGAATTCAGAGAATTTTTTTGATTTGAATTAATGATATATGTTCTTCAAAATGAGATCTTTAAACAGTAATGTCATGAACAATTTCTTTTAATGTTACTAGTTTTCGTGTAGTTTAGAGAGAAATCGGGTAAATTTTAAAAAATACGGACAAAAGAGTTTTATCAAACTCAGTTCATTTTCCTTGCTTGATTACAGAAATATTCCCTAAATAATATGACATGCGTCCTATTTTCATTAAGATCTCTGAAATTCCAATTTTTGCAAAAATGCTACTTCCTTTTTGAAGAACCAAGAGCAACAGCTGCATCGTCTAGTGGACAAGTTGATTGCTCGAGAAACCTAAGCGCCGTTTTATTAGCCTATGCGACGTTGAAATATGCAACGATATGTACATTTTCCTAAATGCGTACAATACCCGAAATGTGGACAAATACCAATAATCGAATATATTTCAAAACACTTCAAATATTCGTAAACAAGACAAGTTTTTAATGCAATTACGATCATGCAATTGCATTCATATTCTAGACCTGCTTAGCAGGCAAAAGCGAATTGTTTTGCGTTTTTTAATAAATTTTATTTTTTTCAGTTCGCGAATGGCTTGTTGCAAAAAAACGCTGCTGAATCAAACCAAACAAAATGATTTTCCCAACAAAAGCCATCCTATAACAATTGTATAAATTAAATACAACAAAAATAATCTTCACGAATACTACAAAAGTCCTGTCGCATGCCGTCAAAGTGTCGTAAGCAGTGACACTTATTATGGGAATTCTGTCAATATACGCAATATAGTTTCTGAGTGCGAATTAATACGTGATCAAGTATTTACATTTTTCAGTCAAAATTGAAACTGTTTCATTGGTTATGGGGTTTTAACGCGTTCTTGGGTACCTACTGAAACCACAGACACCTTTCACTTGCCCTGAGGCTACATAATTTCTTCCAATTTCTGCTCGAATTATAAATTAGTAATACGGACATTTTTTAATTTTACCTTTCTAGATATACGAAAACTTGCCCTCACTTTTAATTTGATATTTTTTGGGAGCATAAGCGATGTGCAGAGAATGCTACGTGAATCTAACAATGCCAACTCTTCGTTTTCAGTGAAATTGCTCATTGAGTTGCTATCACGCAATAATAGCGTGTTTTTTTTTCTTGTAGTATACCACACTTGAAGATATTGACGCAACATAGAGCTATGCATTTTTCCTGTGAACATAGAGATAGTCGTGATCTGTCGTTCTATTATTTATACTTTTAAATTCTATAAATGTTTGAGTTTCACTCTAACTGATAAGGTGTTTAATTGCAACTTTTATTTCTTTTACTTACTGATAAATTTGTAGGTCTTCGCGAACGGTCAAGTCCCAGCACTCTCTTGCCCGATCAATGACACGTTGTAATCTGCTTTGCCGTCGCCCCATTGGCCGATTATCGAGCCCCATTCGCTGGCAGAACAGCTCTTCGAATGTGCAGAACGAACGACTGCAAAACAAAGCGTTTCACCCTAATGAAGAACAAATTTGAATTGTAATATCAGTTATCGTGAGGTCATCCTGCTTCCACTACCTGGACCGCCGAGCTGCTTGGCATTCTCAACAAAAGCATATTTCGAAAAATAATAAAAAACATAAAATTGCGTTTCACATAACCATCCTCACATTCCGCTCGAATTTGAAGTTACTAAAAAATGAATTTCGTAAACCGTATGCAACCCGGAATGAATTTGAGAATTGCCACAGATGTATTCTTAACTATTAACTAGAATGTTACAATTGTTGCTCCACGATCGACAAGTAAATGCTTTTTGAAAGAACGAGAAAGAAGGAGGGGCGTAGTAGAGCTGAGAAACCTGGAAAACATTATTTTCTCGTGATGTGCACATTTTTTGTACTCGCGACCAGAGAATTTTGTAAAATAATTCGTTTAAATTAAACATTTTGTTATAAAATTAAAATCTTCAATTGTTAACGATTTCAGAAGTTATGATGACTTGCGCGTAAAAATATCCTAATTAGTATTAGTGCTACTAATATTCGTAACTCGAATCACCAGTCTAACAGTCAATTCCTAGAAACGTCTGTATTTAAAACACTAAGGGTTTTTGTTGACAAGGAAGTTT
>BOPP01000035.1:7151069-7164922 GCA_017312745.1 Gryllus bimaculatus
ACTGTATATACTAGTCTTCATAACCTTAGGGTGGGCTTTCTCATCGTCACATAGCAATAGATACTGGATACTTCTAAGGAAAGGGCTCAGTGATAATTTGCCTCGGCCGGGGTTGCGCCGTGGAAAGCGAGCACCCTAACCAACGAGCCATCAAATATGGTTACGCGAGAGGGGAATGTGTTATCACATATTCTAATTACCATCTTTTATATACAAAACATTAAATTTTAATTTCTTAAAATTAATACAACGAACGCTTCTCTGTCATTTTTTCATTATGTCGCCGCTTTTGTTGCGAGAATAGCAATCGATCTATCGAAACTAGTCGGTGTTTCGTTATCTAGCGCGAGAAAGTGGTTACAGCAAAGTGAAGAACGTGCAAGTTAAGTATATAACTTTCAATACTGAGTATTTTTTAATACAATTAGTGGGTGTATATAAACGCAATGTCCTGCAATCGTCTGATATTGAAGTTTTAGATATGTCAAAGTACGTAATTAGATAATTCTATGAAAAATAATTACAAAATGCAGTCAACGTACAGATTCACGTGTCAACTTAATTGATCAACAATACATTTAGGTAGATGCCTGCAAATTCTAATTTACAATTCCGTGGGTGTGTTCAAGAACACATGTGTTACATTTACAATTAAAATGCTCTAAAAGCACTACGAAAAGAACTGAGCATTGAATCGAAATAAGTTACGCACAAGAAAACTGAGGTTTGATATCTCATAGTACAATCAGTACATTCAATTGAGCTGAGAAAATAAAATTTGCCTTTACTTTTTGACTTTCCCTGGTACATTCTCGTACTCGTACAGCTTCTTTATTGAAGGGAGGCAGTTCCCTCCGAAGGTTCGATTTTCCTGAAATGGAGAAGTTACCTTTTGGCCAGTTAGCCATATCGGTGTTTGAGTAATAAAAGAAAACGGAACTGCGTTTGTCTTTTAGCATTTTTTGATTTTGCACCGAGTCTCCTTTAGCATATGTTTTGCTGAAGGCAAAAACAACAACAACAACAACAACAACGAAACGATAAAAAAAATCTCTCTTCACTTTTGACATATAAAACTTTCTCGTTTCTTTCATTTCCGCCGCTCCGACATCAATCCATTGCTCTGGAAAGTATACAGCTAGTGTGGATCTGCTTTTCTTCTCAATAACCCTAAAATATGTGGCAATGAAGAAAGAGAATATGCTGGGAGAGTAAATGTGTGCTCTTCATCAACGAGACTTACATCACGTGCAATGTGGTACCATAATTGTAAAATAGTCTTATTCTAGCCACCAAGATGATCAGACCAGGCTAATAATTTTTAATTGTCCGTTGGGACTGTAAAGTTGTTATGGACAGACGTCAGAAAACATGCTTCTTCTTGTGATCCCCTGCTAGCTTTGTCCTCTGACCAGACATGCATTGAATCTCCATTTGCATCTTGTACTCCGAGGTTGTAAGTTCCCACTTGCCAACAGTAAAAAACCACATTAGTGGGCATATGAGCTACAGTGAGTGCTAGTTGCATATCAAACGTTATTGTCTATGTAACAGTTATTTATCATTTTCACAATCATAAAATAATTTTGCTTTCTCGCATACTACTTAAATACAAAGTATAATAATGCAGCAGCAGAAAACGACCAATTTCGAAGAGGAAAGCACGTATTATGGAGCCGTTACCGCCTGCTATAGTAAAAATGAACAAATCTTGATCCTATATGTAGTAAATTACTTTCTCTAACACGTTGTGTACTCAGAACCCGCATTTGGTGTATCCTTGATACCGAAAAATTGGCAGACGGCAAAACGTGTCCTTGTGCAACGCTAGAAGCTAAACTATTCAAACGCTTTTCTCCAAAACTGATATTTCCTCGCCTACCTGGCCGCGATCGAGGTCCTACAAACTTGAAACAAATATTTTGATTTTTGGGGGTACTTTCATTAAGTCACATTTACGAACATTGCCAAGTTCAATTTTTTTTGGCCTCTTCCTTCAGCTGGAATATTGAAGATAATGATTTTTCTTAATGAAGTCCTTTCGTCATTTCTTTCAGCTCATTACAAATGACCACTTTCAATTTTTCGAAAATATGAGTAGATTTCGCATATGTTTGCATGAAAGATGGACAACTGAAAAAATTCTCAAAAACGATTTCAAACCTTTTCTTTATTTTATTCTCGAATAGTGCCAAATTCGTTTATAAAAATGTGCATTTTTGGCAAACCCCATGTATTTTGAAAAAAACCATGAAAATGTTCATTTTCACTTTCAAATCTTAACCTCACTCAACACTGACCCATCACTTTTATATACTTTGGAGTTTTTTTTCTTGTTTATTTTTCCTTCAAAATAGATCTCTCACCTGGAGTTGAAATCATAAGGAATAATTATTCCATAATCAATATGCATCTCAATCTCACACCCCTCAATATACCCTATCTCATTAAATAAAACCCATCTCGATCAGATTTTGTTCAGTTTCCCTGATTCATTTGGGCTAACTAAAATGTCCCCTTGTTTTGCTTCTGAACATAAATGAAGCTTCACTAGGCGCACGTTTTGTTGAACTCTCCTTTTGCTTGTAGTGGTAGGAGTAGAGTTGGGGGGTTTTGTTAGCAATGAAGAAATATCAAATCTGGAGTTCGTTGCCGATACAAGTGTGTTATAACTCGGGAACGAATGTCTAGTTTTTCAAACATGGCTAATTTCGCGATTTTAAATTTAATTAATATCATTATTATTTTAATTTATTCATTCTTCAACTATGTATAGTAAAAATGTTGGGAAGGGTCCTAGATCAAGCAAACGCATAAGACCTTTCCCCCCCATAGGTCACATACAGTTTTTTTTTACTCTTTTTTGACTAAATAAATTAAATCTGTTTTAAATATGCAGTTAAGATGTAATTTGTTGCGGATTTTTTACCACAGAATACGTACTTTCGATTTTTTTGAACAGGAGCTATTTATTAAGGATTGTTGAAAACCTCCGACTGCAGAGGCCCGGTGGGGTGCCTAGCATAGCCCCCCCCCCCCCCCCGCAGTCTGAGCTCATTAAAACGCTTGCTTCTCCTGTCATTCTTTCCAAATTATTTTTTAGTTTCCTGACTAATGATTCCAACCGAGTTGACTGTTTTCTCAATGTTTCTACCGTAGTTATTATTAGAATTATTACACTTGAAAGATTTACACTTACTTCTGAGTGTCATATACAAAAAAATTAAATTGTGATAGATTAAAAGCGGGAATAGTGCGTTTTGGCAAAAAACGTGAGGGTAGTACAAGACACGCCCCAGAGAGACCTATATTAGGTGCTAGTATCTGCTGATAAGCGACGGTTGTTCGGCTCGCTCTATCAATAGTCAGCTCAGTTCGCTTATCAGCAGGGCTAGGATTTGTGTGTAACTATATATCATTCGTAGATACGTTACGACAAAAATTTTGTCGCATGTTTTACAAATTAAGCTTCTTAAAGCGATTAGAAACTTATTTGATTATCCGTACTTCCAGGTATCGTACATATTTTCACAGTTTTAAGAATATCTCATATGTCATTGCATATTTAAACAGTTTACTTGCAAAGTGTTTGTACTAGAGATTTCTAGTCTTTCAACATTATTCCTAGAAGATTATTTTTAACTTTTAATTAAATTTAAACTGGTAATTCGGGTCAAGAAATAATTCTGGACCTAATTCCACATATAGTATTGCAAGATTAAGTTTATCATTACTTCTGATTTTGAGCGGTGTATACGCTAGTACAAAGAAATGTGAGATAAAAGGGCAGTGGAACATGTGTGGCCCACAGTTAATTACAGGCAAAAAAGTCAGACTCAAAAGATTTGACACATGTTTCGCTATGTATCTCGACGTGGTGAATTCGAATCTGAAAGCAGATGTGGCATCGCCTTCCATGTTTTAAATCGAGAAAAAACAGCGTGACATTGTATTTGGGGGGGGGGGAGGTTGTTGGAAAAAGACTTTGACACATGTTTTGCTGCGTACTATATCAACGCGCTGAAACCGAATTTGAAGCCAGAATTGTGCCACCACCCTCGTGTTTTTTTTTAATCGCAAAAGAACGGGCAATTTTAGTTGTTTTCGGAAGTGTTGTCAGACCCAAAGACTTCACACATGATGAATCCGAATCCGATGAATCAGAACTGCGGTACCATCTTTTAGTTTGTTTGTTTTTATTCTAAATTTACAATTTCATGGTAGTTTTTCGCGTCTTAAAAAATCTGGTGAGGGTGATGCCGCAATTCTGGCTTCACATTCAGATTTAGAGAAACACGTGTAAAGTCTTTGGATCCGACTTTGTTATTTTATGTACCTGTGTTACGGGTACAGAACTAAGGAAGATACTTTGAGAAACACATTCAGTGTATTATAGTATGTACATGATTAAATTTTGTTCTACAGCGAATATTAAACTTCAGTTCTTTGACCGTTCTGTTTATGTAATTCAAGACATTTTACTAACCATTATTTTCAATAACTTATTCAATTTTTAGTAATTTTACACCATATTCAACCACATTTTTAGTCATCTGATTGTGCATAATTATGAGTAGGTACGTGTTATTCCATAAAAATCCCAGTCCTGCTGACAGTGGTTGTTGGGGTGCGTGTCTCTGTTTACCTGCATACGACATGGCTGTTTCGAAGAAGAAAAACTGGATTGGCGATGACGGGACGTTTAAGGCAGAGTGGAAGATAGCGTATTTTTTTCATCCCAAAAGACAAGATGGTGGAATGCTCGATAAGTTAGCGAAAACCTACTTGCCCAAAAAAAGACAACACCACATATTCATTAGTCAACGATTAGTGAGGGACCATTTGACGAATCCCGAATAGGGTCTAATGTGGATGAGTTGCTAGCTCTTTGCCGAGCGACGAACATTCAGTGCTCACCCTACAACCCATGCAAGTCGGCCTTAAACGCGACTCCACACTAGTGATGCGACATCGATGTTAAAAATACATCGACGTTTTTCAAACTGGAGTAGTAGCAGCTTCTAACATTAAATTCGCGAGCATTTAATTTGACATTGTAGTGTTTATCAATTCGCCGAATAAGGGTGCGAGGAGCAGCAGACCCTTCACCCACAGCGTATAAGTTGACCACATCTCAGTGTGCGAAATTATTATGAAGAGGAAATACAAAGGCACGGAGGCAGGGCCGGATTTAAGTAGTGCGGGGCCCCAAGCACAAAATTGTGTTGCCCCCCCCCCCGCAAAAAAATAGCTCCATCTTTATTTAATAAAAAATGTATTATAGTACAAGTACTTTCTGTACAGATACAAATGAAAACTGATAATTTTTTATAGAAATTTTTACTTGTTAGTTTTTTTTTACATTAAATACATTTTACATATTTTTATTTCTCATTTTACAGTATTTTTCCGAAACGCGGGGCCCCTGGTGAATGGGGGCCCCCAAGCAACTGCTTGTTTTGCTTGTAGGTAAATCCGGCCCTGCCCGGAGGTCATCTCGGTGAAAGTAGTACAAACATCGGTCCTTCGGTTCCAGCACATGAATAAGAGTGTTACCATCAATTATTTCATATTTTAACTCTTTCTCTATTGTGTTTATGGGACTTCATTCAGAAACAAAACATCAGTGTTAATATATCGATGTTTCTACAAAAACATCGACAACTATGTCGCATCCCTACTCCACACAAGCAGCATTCGGCGAATCCCGAGTACTGTGGACAAGTTTTTTGTGATTCGCCGAACATTCGGCATTCGCCCTTCCCACCGCGTGGCAGACTTTAGGACACAAAGGGAGCGAACATTCGCCGAACACATAAGCTATTCGGGATTGGACGAGCGGTAGCTCGCTGCTCGGCGAACGATGAATGTGTGGGGCTCATCAAAGAGAGCGAACCTTCACGTATATCTGCTGCTCGGCGAATGCAAAAGCACGAATACCCTCGGTAAAACTTCGCCTTGCTGACCCCAAGATCGACCGTGAGCAGACTAGTATACCGAGAAATGTGGAAACAGGCCTGAGGCTGCGTCCACATCCTAGAAATAGGTCACTCGAAGGGCTGTGCCATTTTTTACAACAGTACTTTTCTCTAATCGAGAAAATAATTTAGGAATTTTTTTTTTTTTGAGATTTTTTTTTTAAATTGCCCATATACACGCAAAATTACACAGAAAACTATTCATTTTTTTCTTAAAATTGGGCATGATCTGAATTTCAGTTACAATTCTGCAAAATTCACAGGATTTACTGAACATCAAACCTGCACTATTGTTGTAAGAACATTTTGTACAATTCGAGAAAATTAAGAGAAACAATTTGGAGATGGGGAAGTGACCTCCAAAATGTACTTCAATAAAATATCAACATCGAATTTTGTAACACTACTCTTTGCCAGGGCCGGATTCAAGGCAGAGCTGCAGAGGTTGTAGCCCACGGGACCCCACAAAAAAATTTTTAAAAAAATCAACTGGAAAAGAGATACACGAGAAAATTTTGTCATAACTTATATAATGTCATTTTCTAAACTGAAGTTTGGTGAAAAATCGATTGCGCACAAGTATGGACAAATATAGTGTTTCTAACCTTATTCCCACGAGTTTAGAATGTTTTGCTCTAAATTATTTTAATGAGATAATAGAAAAAATTGTTCAAAGTTCACATTTCATAATTGTTATATTGTATGTAAACTATTTGATTAATTAGTATACATAGTAAGTATAAAAATGTGTTACTATCGGTGGCTTTTGTTAATCCAGCCCTGCTTTTTGCAATAATAACTTGATACATTCTCTATATTGCATATATGACAAAATAAAAAAAGCAAAGAAATCAATTTAAATTTTATGAAAATGGACTAAAAATACAAACTTGGAGGCTGAAATGTAGTTGCATTTGGACCTTTTCCCAATAATATTAATCTTGTCCATGACTGCCATATTATCTCACTGCTTTGGAAAATTGAGACCACGCTTTTTCTGAATCCCAAGCAACATCCCACAATTCTTAAATACTAGGTTTGGTTTGCACCATTTATAAGAATTTACAGCCAGTGAGCATTTTATACTATGAAATTATAATATTCAACTCAAGTAAAACTATTCAATTGTAATGGTGAAAACTATCATTTTTCCAGTACCTGTATGTTCTAAAATGTGTGATTATTTTTGGAGACTTCCACTGCAATGTTAATAGCCTCAACACCTGCCTTACCCCTTTCATTGTCAGTCTGAAATAAAGGCCGTTATGTGGAGGCAACTGGACAAACTTAACAAATAAAATTATGTTTGTAAACATTTTATTGAAAATTTCAGGACACTGTGGGAGAAATATTTACTGTACATTCAAATACCACTTTCACAGCTCCAAATTTGAAGAGAGTTTGTCTGCAATACAAAACTAAAGTGATAAAAATACAATTGTTTCAAAACAATGAAAGTGCTATACAAGTACAGTCAAAGACATCATTTCACACAAATTCTGGGGGTCATCCAAAGATTTCCCAAATGGAATGAAAAATACTTTAATTTCATACTTCACATGTAAATGACTTATACTAAAATAAATTCTTAAAATATTCACTGAATTGATATAAAGAAAGAGAACTACTCATTTTCATTCACTTAAAAGTTGAACTCTTTTTATACGATATTAATTTGGTCATTAGAGTCAAATTAATAATGAATAATTTAGAAGACATGTATTGTTAGTTTTGTAAAAACTTATCAAAGAATACTATCATCAAAATATCTTATATCTGCAGAGTCATTTTATCATAAACCAATAATAGAAAGGTCATCACATAATAAGAGTTCTATAGTAAGTAAATATCCAAACAATTATCCTACATTCATTTCAACTTTTTATATATTCACTAGAAAGCCAAACTTCTCTCTCTGAAATACACACTTCAGTTGACTCCAAAACTGATTGCAGTCTCATACAAAATAGCAATAGAAAACATTATATACAGATATTACTTATTCTATATCTTAATTACTTTAAGTTCTTTTGCACAATTTAAGGGCATCTTTGAAATATAGAACAACATTCAACTGACATAATAATGCACATTAATAAACAGACAGCAGGTGAATTAAAATTAAATTCTAAAAATCTTACACAATCACGGTGTCATCGGTGAGAAGGGGCAATCGGGACAATCGGTGAGAAGAATCGAGTAGTCCATGTGATGTCTCAAGAAAAATGACGTGAGAACATTGCTATTACTATATGAAGTGAAAGGCATATTCTTGCAAAAACCTTTCAGTAAATTATCCAATTTTCATTTTCCCAACAGTGATTTTAACATCAACTCCAATTTGAAGGATTTCGCCTCCTTGACAACTTGGTATAACAAAATTATATATAAATCTACATTTGCACAATAACAATTCGTTCAGCATTCAAGTGAACAAGAAAATATGGCAAGTACATCAAGTATCAACTGTCACCAATTATCTTACCATACCAAACATTATTTTTTAATCCTAAAATTTCACATTTACGGAGAAAATTCAGGGAAACCTTTTATTTTTCATTGGGTACAGAATGCAAACCAGCATTCCAATACATCCTTGATGAGCTGATAATTCTGACAGAAAGAACTAAAACTAAAGATACAACTAAAGAGCCAACAACTTCATCCAAGTGAAAGAAAGGCCATCGCACTCAGCTCCATTGATGACCCTTTGACAATTTTCCCATTCCTGATCTAGTGATCAAAAATTTACAACTGGAGAGGACCACTCTCCAAGGAACAATTTCATGGACAAGAAATAAAGATATATTCAGACATGATGAACTCTTTCATGCTGTTTGTACTTCAGTAAAGTTGTAAATGTTTTATCACACCTGCTACATGCAAATACTGTATCAGTATGCGAGAAATCAACAGAATTTTGATGGGTTTCAACATGTTTGGTGAGCTGGATTTTAAGGCCAAATCGCTTCTGACAAATAGGACATGAAAATACTTTCACATTGTGGTGAGTTCGTTTATGCTTCCACAAGGATCCTGACCGATGATACGCCTGTGGACAGAGATTACATTTAAACCTTTTCTCACCTGTATGTAATCTCATATGAAGTAGCAGGTACTTTTCAAGTTTAAAGGATCGATGACATTCTGTACAAGGATAGTGTGCACCACCTTTTGTTAGCTCTGAAATCTGCTCTGATTTTTCCTTGATACTAGACAGAAGTTTTCGAGTGTGAAGTTTCTTATGCTGGCTCAAAATTACAGCAGAACTAAATATTTTGTGGCAAACATTGCAGGAAAAATTATCAATAGAACTAATTTTGGGAGTGAGCTTATTTTTGTAAGAATGGAAAGGTTTACCCATATGTGAATCTCTAGAATGCCAACCTATGTGTGTTATAAGTGCTTTCTTACTTTCAAATGGCTTCTTGCAAATCTTGCAAGCAAGTCGTCTGGGAGATGTCAACACCTCACCTTTTTCTGCATTAGCATTTGCTTTCCAATTCTCAGTTCTTCTCTCAGCTGCTTTTGAAGAAGCTTCTGATTGAGTTGCATGATTAGCCTGTGATTTCGCAGGATTTGCCTGAGATTTTGCACGATTTCTTGCATGATTTGCATGAGATCTTATATGACTTGCCAAGGCAGCTCCGGTTGTGAATGTTGTTTTATGACACAAAGGACACTGATAAGGATGATTAGAAGCTGGCTCCACCTTCACAAATAAGGGATTTATAGGCAGTTTTCCTGGAGGAGTAGAAGAATCTGCAGGTTCTGGAGAAATTACATTACCTCTCCTGGTATGCCAACCTTTATGACGGACTAGAGAAACATGATCTGGAAAAGTTCTGTTGCAAGTCAAGCAAGCATTCTCTTCTGTTTCAACCACATTTGGATTTAATTTTTGTTCTGGGGTGGCTGGGATAGCTGGCTTTAAAGCATGCAATCGCTTGTGCCGTCTTAAGGCAGACAAGTGACTAAATGTTTTGTGGCAAATATTACAACATGGTCGTCTTTTTCCAGACGGAAAGTGAGTCATATTTCTAGACAAATGAGCTTTGGTTATTGTAGGATTGACAAGGGATCTTGGGAGAGTGGTCTTCACAACAGGGGACTTAAAAACCGTTGTCTTAACAACAGGAGCCTTTGTCACAGTCAAATCATATCCATTTATAATATCTATATCTGACACCTCAGAATTTTCTGGAGAGGCATACCAATGTCCATGTCTTCGTTTGTGCTTACCTAATGCTGATGAACTATGGTATGAATTTTTGCATACTGCACATGTATAAATTTTTAATTTTATATGCATTTTTTTGTGCTCGTGTAGTTCTGCCTTTGAAATGAACTTCTTTCCACACAATTTGCATGAATATATGAAGCCTTTCTGGTGCATACGTTCATGTTTCTGCCATGCATTCAGACCATTAAATGATTTCCCACAAATATTACATGAAAAATGTTTGAATCTAGTATGCACTCCCTTGTGGTTGTTAAGAGTTTTAGCATCTGGGAAACTCTTAAAGCAAATGGGGCAATTAACACCAGAAGTAAACTTTGGCAACTTCGGCAACTTAGTCACCTTGTTATGTACCTTGGAATGTCTTAACAGAAATGAGCGATAAGCAAAAGTACGATGACAAACTTTACATTCAAATGGAAGAGGCAGCTGGGCCTGTTGTAACTGGCTTGCCATTTTGAATGTCTTTTTGAATATAATTCTTCTACCAGATCTAGTAGTTTCAATTTTCCCAGAATCATGTTGGGGCACTTCCTGCGTTTCAGGCACAGGTATTATTTCATTATCATCTACTACAGAATTTTTCTGAATAGCTCTTAATTCTACATGCTTATTGTGAATCAAGCGATAATGTTTCTGTAAAGATGATGCGTAGCTCATTGAAACATGACAAACGGAACATGTGTACATTTTTTCCTTTGTGTGACATGCCATGTGGCGTCCCAAAGCAGAGGGACTAGCAGCAACTAGATTGCATACTGTACATGTACGTTTGACCAATGGTTCATTCACATCTTCAATCTCATTTTCTTCAAAGTTTGGTAGTTCAAGCTGATGTTCAATATCTACAGAAGGGACCGAGTTATTTAATCTGCGAGTTCTAACTGTAAGAGATTGTAAGCCACCTGGAGCGGTATGTATTTTCTTGTGTTTTGTCAGCAACTCAAGTGACGAAAAGGATTTTAGGCATGCTAAACATTTATGCTTTTTAAAAGTACCTAAAGAATGACTGCGTAAATGATTACTCAAAGCAACACCACTACTATAAACCTTTGGGCATCTATGACATTGATAATGCAAATGAACACCTTTCAGATGAAATCTTAAAGAAGCAATTGTAGGGAAATGTTCATTACATAAATGACAAACATGGGATTGCTGAGAAGTAGCGTTTCCCGAGGGTGTTGGAGATGGTTGCGGTTCATCAATAACTTCAGGACTGTCTGGTGGTTCCACTTTGATTGGTCTATCCAAAAATCCTGTTATTTCTGACAGAGGCACACTTGCCTCTTCTTGAGAATCATAATCAGAGGATTTGGATACAATCTCTGTAGGAATTATGGTCATAGCAGCATTCTCTTTCATGTGTGTTCTCTCGTGTTTTTTCAGAAGTTCATAAGTAGGAAATGTTCTAGTACAAGACTCGCAATGGTGTCTAACTCCACCAAGGGTATGACTTCGTAAATGGTTACTTAATGCCACACCATTTGTGTAAGACTTGTCACATTTATGACAAGAAAACTGAAGATGTTCTTTCCTTGAATGAAGCCTCAGAAGCATCTGAGAAGGAAACTTTTCACCACATACTTCACACTGTACACTTCCATCTAGCAATTCTTCGACTTCCTGAGGGTGGTCTTTGCTAGACAACACAATATTGCACCCACTGGCATCAGAGCCATCTGCATGCGAGAGATATTGCGTTCGACAGGCAAATTCTTGTTGACAATGATCACAAGTATATGGAGATGAAGTTACTCCATTAAAGAATCGAACATGTTGAACAAGTGAAGCATGAGTTGAGAAACCTTTTTGACAGAAAGCACAAACATTTCGATCACCTTTATGTGTCTTTTGATGTCTTTTTAAAAGATAAGCATATGAAAAAGATTTATCACAAAGACGGCAATTAAAAGGTTTGACCGTCGGATAAGCAAGTTGTGGTTCTGGTGGTACCTTTTTGACATACATGGGTATGTTTGCTTTACCTTGAAGCACACTGCGCAATAATCTGCCCTCAGTCGGTTCAACTGTCACATCACCAACAGGGATAACATCTCCGCATTCCGTCTTGATATCAGTAATTCTCAAATGACAAACATCACCTGCTGTCTGTGGAACCACTTCAACATCAGGATCATCAATATCTTTGGCTATAGAATTAGATGTGCAAGCTACTGGCATACCAAGAGGATCCAGACATTCCTCCTCCACTGCCTCAACAGATAAACAATCCTGGGCCTCTTCACCGTACATGTCCACCTCTTGTTTTATATCCTCCACCTGAAGAAATGAAATATTCATTAGCAGTGAAAAACATTTAAATTACACTAAACACACACAGCGTTACAAAGCATTTTTAAAGGAAATTTAAAATAAGGCAATGTACTCACAGGTTTTTTCTCAAATTCACATCTTACATTATAAAACTCAGCATTTTACATAATACATATCCTATGTACTGCACATTGTAGAAAGTAGAATCAACATATAATTACAACAGGAAAAAATTAATTTACACCTTCACATCTATTTAAATTTATAATACGAATATTGACTGAACATACTCCAGAAAGAAATATTAACCATCATGTTAAATAAGATGATCTCTAAATACTGTATGTAACAATATTTTCTCTATGGTTAGTTAATTCTGTGCTTATTAAAGTGTGTGAACATACAATGATTTTGAAGCTAAAGAACCTCCAAGCTTTGATGTAAAGGCAATGTATGTCAATACGATATATAGATTCAGCGCAGCTAAGCACACTATTGGCCATTTTTTCAACAAAACAATTAATTTTACTTATAAAGTTGGTTTGTGAGATACTATAAGATAGATATACACACCCTATTCCAATTGGTTTGATGACAGAGTTTTTCACAAGATAGTTTAATAATCAGAAATGCATAATTTACACATTATTATTATTAATTTACATAATCATTACAAATAATGTGAAAAAATCTGTACTCTATTGACCACTAGTTGCTTCGGGGTTTAAAGATGTATAACGCACTGTTGTAATATTTGATGATGCTCTAAACCCATTAGAACAATAATATTCCATCCATTCCATGGGCGAGTTACTACTCAACTGTTTTAAAAAAGTGCATACATCTAAAGATCCTCAAGTGAAGGAAACTATGCCCAAAATCATCGCGGAGCGCGAGCGAGAAAGGAGAATGTTGGTTGGGAAAAATGACTTTGAGGTGTGACATTATTTAAAACTGCGAGCAACGAGGTACATGTTCGAAAGAGGAGTGAGTTGTGTTGGACACACACAACACACACACATGCACCACACCCCCCACCCCACCCCCACCCCCCCACATACCCCCCACACACACACCCCACCCCCCCCACCACCGGACACCCCCCACCCCCACGCACCACATTTCATAATTTTACGACATATTACACGTTGAGAGATAAAGTGTGCGCCATGTGCATTACATTAATCACTTTCATTTTTTCATTTTTCTGCTTATTCATGAATGTAAGAATTAAGTAGTTTTAGCTTGTGCGTGGCGTGTGCGAGAAGACGCGAGAGAGAGAGAAGCGTGAAGAGCGAGAAGCGAGTCGCGTGAGAGCGATGTTGTGAGAGCAGTGTGCGAAAGAATGTTATCTTCAT
>BOPP01000035.1:7164947-7191965 GCA_017312745.1 Gryllus bimaculatus
CAGTTGTGATTGTATCTGAAGAGATTTGTCATTGGCTACACTCTGCATAGCGCCTTTCAATTGAGGGATAAATTGTATTGTGAAAGAAATATCAGGAAAGAAATTCTGGAGGGGTACGACAGAATAAAAAATAAACATGAACTAGCTCACAGCACAGTGCGCTGGCACGGCGAGTAACAAATACCAATTTTGTCTTTGTCTGAAACTTGCTGCAACTTAATTTTATGAATTTCATGTGTTATTGAAAGTACACTAGTTCTGGCAAGTCTTGGCGGTATTGAAAGCATTATATATAATGTAGGAGATTTTTGTTTTCATTTAAAGTTAGATTTGTTGATTGAAAATATGTATTTGATGAATCCTTTGACAGTTGGCTGTTCTGGAAGAAATTTCCTTTCTCTGTCTCTGTTCTTTCACACGGCACCTGGCATTCACCGGGAGCATCGTGAGAGAGTTAACTGGTCATGAATAAATGTGTGGAAGATCTTGAGAGATTGTTATCATATAAATGTTGTGTTTGCTGATGCTGCTGACAAATCACATTTCACAAGGAAGTAATAATCGCTACAGGTTTAAAAGAGAAGGCGTTCCTAAGAAGTTACAAATCTTTCAATACTGAAAGGTTTGTAACATACGAGGTAGTGAAATTTTTGAAATAAAATTATTTTATTTCATTTTTATCATTAGCAGTTGATAAAACTATGATAATGAAATGAACTAGTGTAAAATGTGTCTAAACAATATTGCTTGTTAGAGTGTGATCTTTGTTCGTTTTTTGTTTTGTATGAATTCTAAAACCGGCAACTGACTCAATGCAGAACTAATACAAAAACTAGAGTGTCGTCTGGAAATCAAAGCCAGAACCATATGAGCGATGGGCGAGCACAGCTGACACAGACACACAAGTAATGTCTAAATATATACTTTTATTACTCTTATTTTTCAATGATATACAAAAGTTGCTTATTACATGTTAAGTGTTGTGAAGACTGGAAATAATATTTCCGTCATTGGAAGGAGCTGTACCCCAGGCACCAGCTACCACTCGTTTTTATTATTTTGGGGGCGTTTTTTTGAAATGTCAAAGTGAACAAAATTCTTTCAGCCTGTTCAGATCTTGACGTCATGCTCTGGGATATGACGACTCTGACTTGCAACGTTTAGAACCAGGCTCAACTCCAGCAATTCCAAGGAAATTTTTGCCTCCAAAATTTTTTCATCAAGTAGCACAAAACTAGGTTTTTTAATACGATTTAACTCAGATTAACATTAAAATCGGTGAACTTTCGGAAATTGACAATTCCAATCTGTCAATTTCCTGAAGGCTCACCATTATGAGGAAGGGGAATATGTTATTATTTTGAACTGCGTTGGGATGCGGGAAGAATAAAGGAGTAATGCTTGCTCAAATAAATAAGCAAGCATGTACAGAATTAGATACATAATAATTTAGTTCAGTTTAGTTAGCTCGCGAACGCCTCATTTGTACCCAGCCATCGCGAGGCTCGCTTATAACACAGCAATGTCTGGTAACATTCAAGAGTCTTGGCTTCATTGCGGCCAGTCCGCCTTGTCTGCGGTCGCTGCTGCCTTCGTTCATTGGCCCGCACGGCGAGCGGAGTCGATCCGGCTAACAGGTAGCGACGGTCGCGCGCCGGCTCGGTCGAATGATGACTTTCTCAAATTCGAGCGGCCCTTATCGAGGCGCTCACCGGAATATACATAAAAGAGCGATAACGCCCGCAAACACCAGTCACTTCGTCCCACCGCCAGCCACGGGATTTGTTTGGCACGCAGTTCTTGCACGCAAGAGCCACGAGAATGCGACCTGCGCCGTTTCTTTAAGCGTCTTTCGCTCGAACATACGGGAGGGAAATGGAGACTCTTTTGAGGTAATTTCGAAAACGCAGAGGCTCCACGTTAAGTACGCCCCCCCCCCACACACACACAAATATCCGTTTCAAATTCAAGGGGTAGAGACATAGACCGACTTGATAGAGGAATATCAATTTTGGTGAAAATTCTGCCTACTATTTGGTGTGGCCGCTGAAGTAGTTCACGGACGGACCGACAGACGTTTTGCCGCCAATCGATTTATCGGTATCAAGGACTCATGACAAAACATGGATTTTTATTAATTTACGTACGTCAAAAACAATTAAAAATTGTCTGTGACCTGGAGAAGTTAATTTGACGTTACATTAGAAGTTACACTACACAATAAGAGTTTATTGAGAAATCGCCATTTCATGCTGCCGTATAACACATTCCTCTGTACTGAGTATGCAAGAAAGTAAAAAGACACAGTATATCGAGAAAAAAACATTACGATCTTTATGCATGTTACGATTGTGTATTGTCGCAACTCCTTATGACCGCTTGCGGCTCAAAAATGTCTCACATTTATCAAATTCATTTGATAAATGACTATTTTTTTTAAACCACCTCTTATACTAAAATTACACACGATAATGTCGAGATTTATTCCAGGGACTGTGGCCAAGGAAATACCTTCAACCACTTTCTCCCCCCCCCCATCTGACGACAGACCGCCGCATTGCACAAGCGTAGCTATTTCTGGTGTGATTCAAAAGGCATTCACTATGTATCCCAGAGAACACCCTGCAACAGTTTGTACTGAAAATTCACCAAATAATTAAGTCCCAAACGGAGAATCTTTGTTGACTGAAAACAATTCTCACCCATCCAGTTTTTAGTAGTACGGAAAAAGGCACACAAAAGTATACATTTTTTTGGAAGAGAGAACAGTTTAGGCAACACAATTCCCAAAAAAAAAATTTGTGCAAAACATTCCATCTACTAACCTATTCTTCCCAGAACCAAACTTTAATGACCTATTGCTTACGTCTTCGCCCCCCCCCCCCCCCCCTCTAGATGCCACAAAGACATTAAAGATTTCAACAAATACTAAAATAGATGTTTTGAAAACAACTTTTAAAATAAATCATCCCATTCATGAGGCATCACGACATTCAAGATTAATTTTAAAGTAATTTTATAAGTGGTAAAATGAAAAAGTTTTATTTCATTGTAAGACCTGTAAAATACAATTTTCTTCAAAAACAGAAGAATTTTTACCCCCAAATAAATAAATATTTGAAATATACATATTTCCTTAATTTGCCCCATTGCATCATACAATGTAACTATAATATGAAAGATGAATGTTTTGGTCCTTCAAAACTTCTGGTTAGGCTTCTGCAGAGAAAAAATGTCCATTGTCTAGGGCCTCTGTTTTAAGAGGTATGTGCCCATGCGTGGAAAGGAATCAAACTTATGCAAAGAAAAATTTAAACATCTACAGGACATGATTATCAAATAACTTGATCTCGCTGTTGGCAACTATGCAACCAACTGAGAGTGTCACATTCATTTACACCATGACAGAAAAAACTTAACCATGCTGAAACCATCAGGTGGTATGCCAACAAACTGTTTTGGGGGACCAAATAACGAAGGTAGTAGAAAATAATACTGAATTTGATTATTACAACTATTTATAACTAGGTGGTTGAAATAATTCATGTTCATGTCATGTTTTAATTTAAAATTTCCATAAAAATATGATAAATACAAAAAAATATGAAAATTAAAAAAAAGATCACTGAAAATGAGAAACATCCCACATCCAGCTCTTGTGCGAGCAAAATAAGGTACACTTCACAAAAAGTAACAATGTCGAGAAATATTCCTTAGTCAAAATTCACTCTGCTGAAACTGGGAATTATCTTACTCAAGAATGGATTTCTCTAACTTTACAAGCTTCTGCAATACATTTTAAACATTTTTTTAAAATAAAATTTGTGAAGTATTTCACACTATATAACAAAAACAAACAAAAGCAAAATTGGACTTCCTGTTATTCATTTGCCCATTCTCTGATTTTTATCACGAAAAAGACAAAATTAACTATTTGCTTAAAGAATGAAAATTACATTTAAAACTTTCAATCAATATTATTTAAGGTAAAACTTCAGACTTTCTCTGATCAATGAAATTTCCAGATTTTCCTGTTTTCTACAAAGCAATCACCCTAAAGCAACTTCAAAATAAAGCAGAATTAAATGAAGAAGTAATAACTTCTATAAGTTTACATTAGGATGACATTTTATATTAGAGACACTTAAGTTTTCCAGCCCAACAAAGTTAAATGAAAACGCAGCAAAATAAAAATTCTTAGAAATGGTTCGCTCAAATATCCTACACACTTCGGATTTGCATGAAATGCTCCAGAATTCTCTCTCTCCTCAAATGTAGAGATAACATCAACAATATAGTCAACAACACCAATAAATTTTATTCAGGTCTCGCAGAGTTCAATGAAGTTAAAATAGTCAAATAGCCAAGGTTTGTTGCCCTAAAATAATAAGTAAATAGTGAAAAAGAAAAACTAAGTTAGTGTAGCATTTATGTTCTTTAGCTAATAACTCAAGAAAATAGCTTTTAAAACTAATACATTAAGTTTGTTAGTTCTAATCATCAATATAGGTGTTGTGGTGCGTTATCGTTGGCATTTCTAATGAAATAATTATAAGCATCGTCATTGCCAGCAATATTATTTATTACAAGAACAGCTTTCAATGGCTTAGCCATAATCATCAGTCTAGTACAAGAAGAAAAAAACAAAACATTAAAATGTGAATATTCTTTTGTTTTTACAACAAAATTATAATAAAGTTGCTAATAATTTACAATTTTTTGGAAAATATATTTAACATTCCAGGAACTGGAAGAAAGAAAAAAGTGGGGGTGGGGGGAGTCATTTAATACTAAAGGAAGGACCTTTCCTTTTTTTTCTTCTTGCCATGGCCTGGTAATAAGAAAGTAAATATATCTTATGTAGTAAATTCTTCCTATTACACTGTAATTCTTTTGGTGGGCCCTTGATACTGAAAAATTGTATTGTCCATATGTCACTGGATTGTCTGTCTGTGAACAATGCAGACAAATGCACCTCTCAGGGTATTTACTACTAGGCTAAAAGCAATTATTACAATAAAAATTTAAGTAAATTAAACGAGCATTCTAAAACAAATGGGTTGTTGCAAAATTTATAATTTTCGAAGCATTAATTATAAAGAGAAAATCCAAACCTCCCAGCAAGAAGATGCAGTTTCATTATATTATAATATAATTTAACAACATAAACCTTGTTAATCACACGTTATTTCTGAAAGTGATTGTAGTATAATGAAAATGACAAGAATAATCAAAGTTGTCTCGTAGATAAATACTCAATATGTTTCATATCATCAAAGTCAGCAAACTTCGTACTCTGTTAGTTCAAATCCAAAACGATGAAGAAGTTACTTTGAACTCATTAGTAGTGTAAAAATATTCACCCAATATTTGTAGAAACTAGAAATAAACTTCCAAACTCGGATGATCTTGGGTCATAGACTTCCTCTCCCATTACAATAATAATGCAGCATTCACAGGCCACTAGGCATGCACCACTCCCTCCTTAGGTCCCCCTCTCAGTGCATAAGCACTTCTCACAGTCACTCTACACCCCTCTTTACTCTCGTTTCCTTGACCAATCATTCTTTCTGAATGATATGAACAGTTTCCTACTAGAGTTTTCAACTATGTTGACTTTTTTCTCAATGTTCCTACCTCAGTATTAAAAAACCTGCAATACATGATTAAATACAAAAAATTATATTATTAATTAAATTTTTGCAAGAGTGAAAAAAACATGTTCTGACAAAAAACAGTGAGAAAAGAAGGTACCACAAAAATAGTTTAAAGTTATGAGAAGAGTCGATCACAGAGTCAGGAAATCTTTTGACTGTTATGCCAACTATGACAATATGTGAACAGAGATTCTTTGGTGAATAGTATGGTTCTCATTCATTTCGTATCAGTACTAGATAATTCTTCAGCCAGTTGCTTAAAAAAACACACACCTTTTCCCATTAACATGCTAATAGGTTGGATTGATTTTTTGAAGATTTATGTATGGATCCAGGAAGCAGCAACAATCGTGTTATAAAATAAATCCATTGACCATCAACGAATTTGCTTTTGTGATGTGCTGTTGTTGACCATTTTAACCATGAGGTTAACTCCAATCTTTCTTTTGTTATATGTGAGAACAGATAGAGCCTTTTTTCATGATAACTTGTTTTTGGTCCTAATACATAGAGATAAGCCAAATGAATTGCTCTTTTTTTACCTGTATGGTACAATTGGAAAATTTCCATAGTGTCCAAAAATACTAGAACATCATTCTCAAGCGTTATAACATTGCAGTTCAGATGGTATTTCGCACTTGTTAGCATGCAATGTTCAAGCAAAGTTAGTTTCTTCTCCTTTAGAAATTCAGTCGGCCCTAAAAATTATATCATTTGTAATATCATAACCACCAGTGGATGATTGTACCAATTCCTTTATTGAATTTCATGCCAAATCCTTTTCAACAGGTTTATCTATCTTTTTCCTACAGTATAGTTTGCCATTTAATGGAAATCCATTCTCTGAACACAGCATTCGACAATCTTTATTCCATATTAGCTGGTTTACAGGGCATATGCGACTTGAAAGGAGTGTCCACAAAAAGCAATGAACTGTTCATCAACCATAACATTAACACTATTATTCTACACAATTTTACATATCTTTATAAAAAATGCCAAATATAGCCAATGTAAAAATCTGTTTCAGTTTGACTTCATTCCTCTCTAGTTATTCTCTCAACAAATTGTAGACACTGCATAGATCCTCAAATGTATGAAAGATCAAGTTAGCAGTAAAGTGAGTCTTCTGCCTTCTAAAAATAATTCCCCAAGTGGGTTATCCCAAGACTTTGAATTCCAAGCAAGCATACTATCTCTATTACTATTTCTGCTTCCCTCAATTTGTGTACTCAGTTTGGTTGAGCTTAAGAGCGATTGTAGATTACACAAGATACAATGATGTGTGTCAATTGCACAAGACTAGTCAATAACGAAGTGGAATTATTGCATATAAATTCGAATAAATTCATTTTTATGTAGTTAAAGATTTGTTAATGGTTATCAGACTTGGAGACCCACTTAGTGGAAAGCTTAACTACCCACCGAAAAGTTGAAATACATGAAAAAAAATTTGTGGCATACAGACCATTCTTTGCCATAAGAAAATAAACTTAACAAAAACAGAAAATATGAAAGAACACACCTGTAATGTTAATGGGTAAATATGGGACTGAGAAATACCTCTGAAGTCCACCAAGTGCACTGAAGAGTTACAGATCTAACTTTCAATAATAGATTTCATCTTTTTTTTAAATCCCTATCTTCAATTTTGCAGTTGCAGGAAGATACTGAACATTTTTAACATTTTTCAATTTTTGAAAATTTAGAGATTTCAACAAAAATCAGACGTGAGACATTTTTATTACACTATTCAAGTAAACAAAATAATACATCGATTTGAAATCATTTTTGACAAAAATGTTTAGACTTTAGGTAAAATACCTCCCCCCATCAAAAGATACTTTTCAAAGTCAAAGACCCATGACATCATCCAGATCAATAAGGGAATACCAATTTCAGAAGAAAATCATACCTACGTTTAGCTGCTAGTATTATTCACGGACAAACAGACAAAAGTTTTGACATAAGCCAATTTTTCAATATATAGGACCCACAAAACATGCATTCTGACTATACAAAATATTAGACAATGTAATTTACAACATATCAGTGCAAGAATAATCCCCCTTTTCAGTATCCAGTACCATCGGATGTGAGAAACTAAGAAAAATCAAGCATGCAAAATAAATCTTTGCTACCTTGAATTTTTTAACATGGTTTCTCAAGATCACGCATGAAAAAAGGAGACAGAAGGCAGACTCCAATAAGGAGCAATAAAAGTGGGATCTGTAGTAACGTAGCAACTCCCTATTGGAGTTTTGTCTTCTGCCTCCCTTTTTTCGTGCGTGACCTTGAGATGCCAAGAAAAAAAAAATTGAAGATTTAAAAGAGGACTGATATTATTCTCATGTAGA
Organism: Gryllus bimaculatus; assembly: GCA_017312745.1. NCBI lineage: Eukaryota > Metazoa > Arthropoda > Insecta > Orthoptera > Gryllidae > Gryllus > Gryllus bimaculatus. The sequence continues at coordinate 7,172,962 of BOPP01000035.1, forward strand.
TAAGTGTCATTTCATGATTTTTTTAAAATTACCCACTGACATATACAGTAAAATCTGTTCAAGCACTGTCTGGACTCTCTAAGATAAAAATCTTGCCTCATTCTGAAAACTCCTCCAACGTTAAATGCAACTTAAAACAGCGTAGAATGAAACCTCTCCATTGTGGAAATTGAACTGTTTTTCATGTTGTGCAAGAGAAAAAGCCTATATAAAACAGAATAACCGCATATATAATGCATTCGGTAGAGTGACTGGCAAGACATATTCATAATGGAAAGTATGACAATTTTAAATTCCCTTTTCCTGAGACACGGGATTTCGTTTCGGTAGCAGCACAACTGAGTACAGAGGAGGACTGTCCCGCACATCACTCTGCTTAAAGATTGGCACTGGACCAAAAGCTCAATCTATGCACACAACTTGACAAGACATGTGACATAAGGGGACAGTGTTGCATTTGGTCCCACTTCTCTGTCCAGGTTCGCTGACTGGTGGTTTGAGGAAACTGTCACACTTTTCAATCTCTCCAAGTTCAGAATGGTCACCAGGTAAGGCTCTGGTTGCCTTTTTTCGCACTGACTCAAAAAACTAATGGCTAGAGACGCATGCCCCAAGAAACCCTCAGCTAGAGATATATGTGAAGACATGTTAAATGAAATACGTATACCTATTACAAAGCATCAAAGGTGTCTTAGTTCTACAGCTACAAAAGTTTGCTTTCACATCTAATAATCCTGAACTACTACAGAGGTTTTCAACATGAAACATAATTGAAAACATGTTACTAAGAGCAAAAATTAGATTGGAACCCAGGAATAAATTTTGGAAACTAATATTGTGGTAAGAAAATTGTGATGTTTATTTATTTTATACTTGGAAACTAAGAATATTTCATTAGTAATATTTAATTACAGGGTTTTCCTTTGTAAAAGTGTTAAAATGTACTTGCATTTTAACTATAATAAAGTTATGTTATTTCCTAGTTTCTCTACGGCAATATCAATATCACAAAAGCATCCAAAACAGTTACCAGTAAATAACTTGGAAAAGCTCCTTAAATTAGATTTTTTTTTTGGTTCTGAGCAATTCAAGCTCAAACAATTTTACTGCATATAAGAAAACATTGGTGATGTTTTTCCTCTTTAAAAAGAAAATTACAAGAGACTACGTTGCATAATTGACACAGTTTATTGAAGTATTGCAAGTGGCACAAAGTGCTGGTTTAAACGACTTCCGTAAATTGTACCCTATACTAGACTTCAGCCGAAGCATATACTAAGAATAACCAATTTTCCTCATGACCTGATTGACAAAAAACAATTATTCTCCTCAGGATCAGAATAGATCTAGAATAAGTATGTCCTGGTGCTCATACAGTCAACGAATTGTAACTATTTTCAGACAAGTTGAGTCTAAAAAATTAAATACAATCTTTTTGAAGTTAAAATAACTATATTTCCAATAAAAACAAACAGCTGCTCTGAAAGTGATAGTGATAAAATTTAAAATGTGATTTAATGGAACTAAATGAGTTTAAAAAATCATTACCATGAATTGACAGTTGACTGGATCATCAATGATTTCCATTACATCTTCTTCAGGTTCTGGATCTTCTGGTTCTTGCTTAATTATAACATCCTGGAAACAAAAAGAATGATAAAAAATGCGCAGATCTTACAGACAACTAACATAAAAGCTCAACATTTAGAAGATATTTCCATCGAATTGTCCAAAGCTTGGAAGTTGCCTAGAGTTGAAAAACATAAAAAGAAAATGTTACATTGGAAGAGTGATGGAAATAAAGGAGATCAGACCATGATCAATGGTCTCCTGAAATAATATGAAAATTGGATTTACTACTTATTTCTTCCATCCTTTGGTTGATTTTCAATGTGGTGTATTACTCTATTTTGATTAATGACATCAACAACAAAATGTAAGAGGAACTTATTAGTAGTGCTAAAGTAGTAATTTATAGCTTTAAATACTTCTTTCACAGTCAAAACTAGTAAAAAAAGCACCCATAACAAAATGAAAATTGTGAATGAATTTTTGGAGCAAAATACCTTAAAAATATTTCTATAACATGAGTAATTTACATTGAACAATAGTACTTAATTATAATATGATTATCACTTGGGAGGAATGCAAAACAAAACATTCCTTGCATAGTGAGTGTGGCTGCTGTCTTAGAATAGAGATCATGTATTGCTTCTCAAAACCAGAAGGAGATTCTTACAAGGGAAGGTTTCCCAACATATGAAGGAGAATGTCTTGAACTAATTAAATAAATAATTAAAATAAAAATATTATTCAACTAATAAATACCTTATCTACAAGCAAGGTGTTATCTTTGGCATTATTTTGCCATTCCTTCAATGTAGCTTGAGATACATCACAAATTTGTTTAAATTCATGCCAAGAATTGACATGATACAGGCATTTATCACATATGACCTTTGGCAATCCATCACTCTCTGACACCTAGAAAATAAGGACAAGTTATGTTGTCACCTCACTCAATAAGTAATATTTCAATATTATCTGAAAATTATACCGAAAAATATGTATATTTGTATCACATTACATAACAAACTACAAAGTTACTGAAATTACGAATAAAGTGGGCCAATCTCAAGATCTGATAACGGAATTTCGTGCAAACCATCTCTACAGCACACTGAGGAAGATTTTCCAGTGCCATTCCAAACTAATCCATTGTACAAGTATTCTAAAACAAGCTTTATTGCGTGCAAGCTTCTATGAACATGGAAAACATTCAAACCTCCACGGAGACGCACGCCATAATCCTGAAGGACAGAGGAATTTGAGATTCCGATGACGAATCTTCTTCACCAAATATTGGCGAAGTGATTTCGTCTTCAGCCAAACACAAACGACACACTTCTCCCATGTTGCTTGGTTTTCGGCGTGGGCCATTCATTTCCGACGAAATAATGCCACACTGCCGTAAGTAATTCACTATTGCTCAACACTGATCATCTTCATGGTCGTAACAGTACAACATGAAGCCGCATGAGTTTAGTCTTCCATTTTCACACAATACGGTTATCGAAGTTGTATTTCCCAAGCGTAACGATCGCATATGAATCAAAGAATTGAGTTCACCTCCGAAAACAATGTCTACAATCTTCACTATCAACCAATAACCACAAATTCCACCTTTTTCGCGATGATCGCAAGGCCCAAACTTCGACACCAAAGAGCAGAGTACGAACGGGAGGAACACCAAGACGCCACACCGACCACACCAACGTCGTCCAGACTTCGATAGTCAGAGACGAATCAAATGCAAGAGCTCCATTGCGGACACGATTGGCTCTGCAGGAAGTTGATCTCCTTGGACATGGCAGTTCATTTGTTCGTGACGTAAAGTACAGGGGCAGAGCAGGGCAGGAGACAGTCATCGGCGTCGATTTGAGTAGTTTGAGAATGTACGTGTGGGCTGATGTTGTATTTATTGCATCGTAATTCATGGCAGGGTTAGGGACTATTGAAGCCCTAACTTGCGAGGCATTGCAATGATATAAATAAATGAAATATATACAAACAGAGAGATCGATTTGTAACTTACATTTCTCTAGCTCAGTGACAAAACTTGTTAGTGGTAAATGTGATATATTCTTGCTACATAATATAAATGGGAAAACGTAACCGGTGAAAGGAACCTACAATGTTCGTAATAGGGACCAGTTTGGTTTAAAGTATTAATGTATTCTTGGTTGAGGTTGTTTCGCAATAAACAAATGTACAGTTGTACGAGGTAAGACCAAATTGATGTAGAGCAAACACTCTCAGTACGTTTCTTACAGGAATCATGTATTATTTTACTTTTGTGATTACTTTTCAGTATTATCCAAAGAATTTGGTACCTAGGCTGCTAGAATGGACTATGAATATGCTTTATTTAGAAAAGAAATTGATACTCAGAATAAATGTTGTGGAGGATGGGTATGGTGCATCAAAGTAAGTATTTTGTGACCCATCTGGTCTAATGTTTTGTCAAGAACCATTATAGATGCATTGCTTCTTTACAATTTGGACAAACGTCTGACATTGTCATGTTTGCAGGATATTTGTGGCATAATATGTGCTGTTTTGACATGGCTCCTCATTTTATATGCCGAATTTGTGGTCATGATGGTTATGCTGTTGCCTAACCCTTCATTGTATAGTACTATAAATATAATTATATTTCAAACTTTTGCATTTTTTGCTTTTGCATCACATATAAGAACAATGTTTACAGATCCTGTAAGTACAGATCCCTCCTTAGTTTTAATTTTATCCTATACTACCTGTGGAAATGGAATTTGCATACCAAAATGCTCTTTTGCAGGGCGCTGTTCCTAAAGGAAATGCCACCAAAGAAATGATACAACACATGGGGTTGCGGGAAGGGCAGGTGATATTTAAATGCCCTAAGTGCTGTAGCATAAAACCTGAACGTGCTCATCATTGCTCTGTTTGTCAAAGGTTGTATTAAAATCTACCTTTTTTTAAAAAACAGAAAAGTGGTTTCCTTATGAAATTATAGACAATTGCCTGAAGATGCAGTCTTATCTGACCATAAAATTCGTATGTATAAAATGAATAAATTTTTTGTGTACCTCTTGAGAAACTGTAAATGAATTGGCATTGATTGCCTAAAATTTCATCTCCAAATCTCTTATCAGTTTTCAATTAATATCATCACATTGAAGAATCTTATATTTTTCATCTCATCATTCATATCATCACATATCATACTTCGAATGATGAAAAATAATCATTCCATTCTGAGTTTTTTAGAAACTGATATTAGCTGTATGTTGTTTTGAAGTTATTCAGATTTGACTTTCAGATTAATGAAAATTATTTTCTCCAGGTGTATTAGAAAGATGGATCATCATTGCCCATGGGTGAACAATTGTGTTGGGGAAAATAATCAAAAGTACTTCGTTCTTTTCACGGTAAGCAATATTAACTTGAAACAGATCTTACTTATTGGCATTAAATGCTGTTGTAATTGCTTTTGATGTTTTGCATTAATATTAATTAAAACAAAATTCTATCTTCAAACATGTTTGTTTCAGTTCTACATTGCAGCCATATCTATTCATTCACTCATTCTCTCAGTCAATCAGTTCATTGCGTGTGTGAGAAATGAATGGAAAGAATGTTCTACATTTTCACCACCTGCTACTGTAGTGCTTTTGCTGTTCTTGGTTTTTGAAGCCATGTTGTTTGCAACATTTACTGCAGTAATGCTTGGAACTCAATTACAAGCTATCTGGAATGATGAGACGGTGAGAATTGAAAGAAGATTTTGTCAAAACTTAACTAAACTTCACTTGTAAACTCTACATAACTATACTCCACTATTAACTTTCCATGTTGAAATCTCAAATATCAGTGTCCATTGATATTAAAATCATGTTTTATATTTTATATAAATTATTCAGTGAGGAAATAGTATTTATTTAATAAAATGGGAATTAGTGATTAAATGTATGCAAGTAGCATTTAGAAGAAAAAATACTTGTCATAAAACATGTTTAGAAAACATAGGCTTCTGTGGCTTTATTCAATAGATATTGTAATTTGGCTTGTTACAAAAAATCCATTGTGTCAAAATAGTTGATGTTCAGTTGCTGGCCACTGTTTCCTGAAAGCATAACTGAATATAATTTTCAGTTTTATTTCAGCAGACAGTTTAACTCTGTCCAGTTTAATTTCATAAGGGCTGGTTTCACCAACAGCCAAGTAAAGTTAAGTGTAGTTACCCAAGAGTAAGCATTATTGCGATAGTTACACTCGAGTAAAATATAAGCGTTCACTATTCTTCTGGAGGGTTATTTTACTCTAGAGTACATACTCCCAGATTTACTCTGCAAACCAGCTCAATGCACAATTTTTCATACAAAGCGGAGAGCAATTCAAGAGGCTACAAGCAAGTGCAACCCATTGAACCAATGACGACCAACACAAACCTCCTGTTATTTCCTTATATTCCATCCATGGTGGAAGTAACATTGTTGTACAAAAATGTTATTTCCACCATGAATCCATCATTCATTTCAGTTTTGGAGTTGACAGCTTCTTGGAGTTATAATCTTGTGTGGTGTTTTGGTGATTTGAGTTTGCATAGTTAATTTCTTAGCTTTTGTATCTTTATTTCTTAATACTTTTAGTCCTTGTATTTATTATTTTTTCTTTTGTTATCACATACCTACTATTTTTATTTCATATCCACGTGTATGAAAAGGAAATTTAAAAGTCTTCCACAGTTTATAATATACCTGATGAAGTTCACATATAAGTACTTCCCTAATAAAGTATGTTGTTCTGTTTAAATGATTTTTAATAGACATGTCCTATTTTAATCGGGACTGTGAATTGATTGTCTATAATCTTAAGATACCTACAATTCAGAAAATAGTTTATGAAATGATTCTACTACTAGTATTTGTTTTTACATTTCATAGTATGCAAATTGTTTCCAAATTGGCTTGAATTCCTCCAAATACACTCTTAGCTCCCATCAGATCATATAAAACTTTTGTCTTTAGAACAGCTAATTTTGTCAACATAACCTCTGACAAAATCTCAATCGTTATAATTGGAAAACAATCTCTCTGCACCCATCTTTGTCTTCACACTAGAGGATAATATTCCGAATCATCGCTGGAATTATCTTTAAATACCATCATTTATAAGTGTGCTCAAGCCGTAACAACATTTCAGAGGTAGATGCACATTGAAAACTAAGTTAACTCTACTTTCCCAATGGATTTTCGCTGTGTAAAGTTACTGTCGAATTTGCGATTTACACCTGAGTAAAGTGTTGGTGAAACACTCTAAGAAGTTACTCTTGGGTAAATATGATTTACTCTTTGTTTCGTGAAACCCGCCCTAAGTGTTTCTTTGTAGAAATGCAGCGCAGATCACAGTGCATGGGAAATGTTTACCATTGTCAACTTGTTTGATATACTTGCGAGGGCAATAGGTCATGCCTTTGGTTATCTGTACCTCCTGTGTCCTACACTATTGGCCCTGGAATATGAGATTCTGCTTTTTCAGACCCTTTTCAGTTGGGAATGTATTTAGAGAATGTCTCCATAACTTGCTGCAGCAGTTATGAATGGAGATGGGTAAAACAAATTTTGGGGGTCCCTATGTTGTAATAGAAGTGCTGGTGCTTGTGTATCAGAGTGGATTCCATCCCACAGTGTGTTTCATTGTGTTAGTTGTGACTTCAGATTGACTTGTGATGACGATTATCAAATTAAATATTTTCTAAGTCATTGCTTATCCCAATTTTCAGTCAAGGAAATTTATGGCACTCTAGAAGAATACACAGGCTAATTTAAATGTGACATGTTAAAGGTTAATGTTAATTGTAATCTTTCTACAGAAGCTAAATTCTTGAATGTTTTGTAAAAATTTGAGATGGTTGCGATTCTCATACATTCTACTATATCTTTTATTATGATTCTGCTGTCAAGTCTATTTCACATGGGTAAAATTAGAATATTCCTCTTGAATTTTTGTCTTATCTATTGCTGTAAAAAAAAAGCCCATCATTAGCAATTGCACTTGGGTTCAGAATCTATGCTAGCATAGTTCTACACTGTGTTCAAAAGAGAGTTTTAGAAGAAATTCACCCAGTGTTCATGTTACTTCAAATTTATTATATTACTTACAGGTAAGGCCTTAGATCAAAAGTAAACTTATTGTGAATAGAGAATTATAGTTGTATTGATAGCACTCTTAATTATCTCATAAAAAGTGTTCCAGCTGAACAGAGTACAACATTCTGAAAGCTCATTCCATCAATTTTTGTGGACGCAATCAGATTCTTATTATCTTCAATGGTTCAAATGATATTTGAATGGAATATCTGGAACTCGCCCAACTACACTAGTTGAATTGTCCTACTTTTGTTGAAGGACATACTTCTTATTTCAAGATCTCTCATTTATTAATTCTTTTAGAATGTAGAAAATTGAGATGAAATGTACATTTTGAAATTTGTCTTAGAAGTTTTCACGTCAAGACTCCTGCAATAGAAGTTAGAATTACGACAACACTTTCACCCCACCCCACCCCATTTTTTTTTCTAAGCCATTCATGCTGCTTATCTTCTCAGAAAACATCCCTTCCATAGATTTCTGCTCAGCATAAATTCTAGATCTTCACTCTTGTTTCATAGTAGTCTAATTTTAGTTTTTAAAATTATTTTTCGGTCAATGAATTCGTGAACTAATAATCAAATCTGATACCCAAGTGTAACATTTCTATTATATTATTACTTATCACTGTGGTATAAAGGTTCATAGTATATTGTAACAAAAAATAATGTAGAAGCAATAATTTGTTCTTATGTAAATTCTAGGGTCTTGTTTGCACTACATTTTCTTCCATGTGTTGCAGGGTATTGAACAATTGAAAAAAGAAGAAGCTCGTTGGGTTAAAAAGTCTCGGTGGAAGAGCATACAAGCAGTATTTGGCCGATTTTCATTGGCTTGGTTTTCGCCATTTACTAGACCACCTTCAAAGACAAAACTGGAGAGTTACTTATATTCTGTGTGATGGGAATCTAGTTGAAACAAAGTTTGTATGAATTTAAAAGCTTTTAATGTAAAATATTGATGTGCTGTTACTAAATAATGTATTTCCTTTTTAATAAAGTAAGTGTTTTGTTAAGAGAGATTCACTTCATATATTTTTTAAAGTGTATTTGTAATGAAGTTTAATTTCACCTCAGTCATTATTTTGTAGTTTATTTTATATTGGTTCAGTTGTTAAACACTGAAGACTAAGACAATCCTAGTAGCTTTCTACTTTAATTGACTATTGGTCCTCTTGGTTATGTAATTTTAGTCCAATAAATTATATGAATTTTAATTTAAAATGTGCTTTACTATGGCTATGTCTTTTTGACAACAGTGCAATGTAATAGACTTGCGTAAGGAAAGGATTTTCTATGAATGACTGCAGTATGTACAGTGATATTTCCAAGATAAATAAACATTGAAGTGTTTTGATGAAATTAATTTTTCATTTTTTATAAAATGTTTGTAACAAACTACCTTGCTTGCTAGCATTTGTAAAATAAAATTAAATTATAGGAAATATACCAATAATTGTGAATTGGTTAAAAGTGTGCTTATCAACTTTCCAAAAAAAAAAAAAATTAATAAAGAGATCTAGCTTACAAAACTGTAAAACTTTCCTGCATTTTCTTTAGATGAAGAGATTAAAAGAAAACTGAAAAACGCCTTTTTTTCCATATTTCCATATTTCAGGTATATGGAAAACTCAGTAAAACAGAAATGTGTATGTTTTTAGAGATAAAATTATGTATTCATTCATGCAATATAAGTCACAAAAATTTGAATTTTTTCATTATTGAAAAGGAAAAATAATAATTGTCACAATCTGTAGATATCATTGAAAACAGAATAATAACTCTCATAACATACTGAATATCCAACATTCATTGTATAAATTCATAAATACAGTATTCAATACTTTAAGGTTAGATATTGTTTATAATATTGAAATTCCATTTATTTTGTTTGTAAATGCATCTTTTACCAACAGTGTGATTTTTATTCAGCAGGAAATAACCTAACACATCCTTCCAAATACAAATAATTAGTGATAGAAAAGTAGTGACTAAACACCTGTGTGCTAGTCTTTAATTGTCTTGAAAATACAAATTTATTGGAAAGTCATTGGGATATGAAATAGTTTTATCCCCTTGGTATAAAGTCCTATTGCAAGATCATACATTTGTTCTGAATTTTAAATTCGAATTCTACAGTGGGGAAAAGTAGTGTCAAAAAAAAACAACATTTTACTCAAAATTGTAAGAATTTTATGACTTGAATTTGGTCATCCAGAAAATCCAACTTGATTTCAGTTGGGCTACAAAGGTAACACAATGGTAATATTAGTATCTTACTCACATTTGAGAAATAAAATATCATCTTAAGTAACAAATATTGATGTATTACTAATTCAAAGGGGATATATAGAATATAAAGAAGTTGTGATCCTCAATAATAATTTAACTTGACCAAATTTCATACTGGTGCTTATAGTTATTGCAGCAGTTATCAGCTTTTGCAAAGAACACCAAAAGGTGATTTGGAATTGTAAATATACTTTCAAATTGTTCTAGTGCAAATATATTTGTACTTTCAGAAACAGATTTTGTTACTATTTCTTCCGGGCACTCTTGGCACCCTGTTTCCCTACTCACTCACACCCCTAGTAATTAAAGGACTCGATATGTGTTTGCCTTGTGTCTTATTGATGGTTCAAAATTGGTTTGCTACTGAATCTCTACTTGCACGACTTCTTTTTCCTAGAAGTACAGTACAAATATCTACATCTCATATTCTGAACTCCATGTGCTTGCTTCTTTTCTATATGTAGGGTTCCTTATTTTTAAAATGAAAAACTGGAACGCTACACATAATGATGATTGAGTGACGGTCGCACATGAAAGAAAATACCATTATTCAGAACACCTTTTTCACTACCGCTCCTCCGGAGAGCATAAGACTTCAATGAGAGACTTCCATCTAATTTGATTAGCCACTATTTCTTTAATTTTCCTCTACGATTTTCCAGTCTTCTCCATCTCCATATAGACCACCCTCCACATGCCCGTTGGTCATCTACAACTTGTCTCAGTGGGTTTCAATCTAAAATTTGCCTTTCTATTGCTTCTGTAGGTTTTTTCAGTGTGTGTCGTATCCATTGCCATTTCGCCTCTCTAATCTGACGTTTTATAGGCTGAGGCTTTCTCCCACAGTACTTCATTTCTCATTTTCATAATACTTTTATGGACACACTCTTTCAGTGTGTTTAAAAACCATTAATTATGATTGAAATGAACTGACAATTTTGAAAGTAAGACTGTTAAAGATACTTTCTAAAAAAAATTAGAAACTAAAGACTGCATGGTAGAAAGTACATTCCACTTTGTCTTAGTAGTTTCTTTCATAAATGGGAACTGTATGGGTTAATTTTCACTGACAACATTTTTTTCTCAGGCATTTTTTTTTCTTTTTTTAATTAAAAAACAATTCTATTGAACTGTCAGCAATTATTTTGATTATGAACACTGTAACATCACTAAACATGTGAACAAGGAATGACATAAATGAACAAACACATCTTTCAAATGAATTGTCAGGTTGACCGAAAGCTCATCAGAATTCACAGATTCAAAATAACCGTACATATTATCAGAAAAAATTGAACTTTTTCGTAAAAACCTCAGACATTTTAGCACCCTGAAATGATTTGTTTGGACATTTGAACAAATATAAAAAATCTTGGTCTGTCCAGGGAAAAACAGTACAAATGGAATATATGGAACATGGAATCCCTACTATATGAAGCTTTTTCAAAGTATTAACCTCCAAAAATATTTAATAAAAATATTATTCCTAGAGGATAGAAAGTGCAGTTGCTTTGTAGTATGATAGAAATGTATGAATTAGAGAGAAGGGATACTTGAGAAAAAAAGCTACCAGGGGAAAGCATTGTTTTCTTAGTTAATAATTGATTTGCCTTATGCAAATTGTTTTATAGCATTTTTTATTGGGTAGAAAATCAAAAACATTTTTTTAAATTCACTTCAAAATCGTAATAAAAACTCTAAAAAAATTCTAGTTCCCCTACAATAGCACATATTTTTTCATGTTATTTGGAATGGTTACATAATAATATTACAAGGGAGTGGAATTTATTGTGAGAAAGAAACAAATATTTACATGTGTATGAGAATGCATAACAAAAAAAGTGAAATTAAAAGTTATGGTTGTGTTTAAAATTGCTCTACACAAGCATTTTCAAACAAAATGACATAAAGTTTCTTGAAAACCATTTTCTGTAAAATAAAAAAACTTAAAATTTCGAATTTTCTCAAACAGCTCTAAATTTTTCGAAAGGGTATTGCTAATTGCACTATAATATGACATAAAGTTAATTTTTGTTTTTTTTTAAAATAACACATTAAAGTTTTTGAAAGATCTCTGATGGTTTAAAGATCTGACTTTTGGAAAAGGTTTTAATTACGACAAAAATCTCTATCTTAAATGCCATACTTTTACAATGTTTACATTTTTCCATTTTCTGAGAAAACGGAACCAGTACCATTTTTTACCGTCCTTTGAAACATACGGGGTGAAAATTGAAAGAAACAAATTGGAGCTGTTTTCTGAGAAATAACTGTTTAAAAATTGCCTAAATTTCAAGCAAAATTACGCGAAAAATACTCATATTTCGAGAAATTGTGCGAGCAATTTTCAAATATTCAGTGACAGTGTTGTTGTATTACACAACAACACTGTCAAGCGACCTTTCAACAGGTACAAATTGAAATCCGATCTCATTTTTTCTGTAGATATATATTTATTTACATGTGCCTTCAAAAAACTTAACTGCCGTCACGCACTGGAAGTTATTATGAAAAATGCCAAAATTCCACACGTTTTCGACGCAAATCGTCGTTTCTGTGGTGTTTGTGCAGCCCTGACTATTGTGAGAGAATGTTCACCTAGGAAACAAGCGCTTCTACGGACAAGAGTTCCAATTCAGGGCAGGGGAACCCAACGCTAATGAAGCTGCCCATGCCCTTGGCAAACCCGCAATGTCGCGCGGCGCAGCTCCTACCTACAACGACATTGGGAAAGAGAATACAAATACGATTTCAAAGTGTGCACGAGCGGTTCAAGTACAGTTAACATTGTATGTTAAACTTTTATTATTTTGGACAGGCACATCAATGCATGATGGTTCAGTTGAATGCGTTTGTAGTACACTGCAGTCATTTTCATCATTATTGATGCTGGTGTCATCTGGTGAATTAGCTCGAAATACACGGGACTATCATTGTTTCGTCCGACAAGTCGGCTCTGTGCACTCTGGAAGTCAAAGATTGGTTAATTTATATTATCACAATAAATGAGATAATCATCGCCATCGGGACCACCTTGAAAGCCGCCTTGTCGAAGACGCCACATTGTCAGAAGGTGATAAGTTCGGTTTCTGCCAAAATGGGAGCATCTTTTAAACTAAATCTACATACAACGCTATAAATTCAAAAAATTAAAATTTAATTGAAATAATCGAACTCCAAAATTTTAAATTTTAATTGGTGTACTGATTAATAGACCGAAATATAATCGATTTAATTGTGTATATTCATCTTATAAAATAATCGATTGTTGTACTAAGTGCGATTAATTGCTCGTAACTAACTGACGATCGGAACACAATGATCCCCGAAATGATCTATTGTTTTCTGCGCAGCGAACTGTCAGACGTAAGTGATAAATAAAGATCCTAGTGAGCAATGGCAGCTCTGCGCGATTCATTCGCTGTAGCAAGGGTTGTCCAATGCGTTTTGGGAGGGGAAAAAAAACCGTGGCCAAAACCGACCAAATTCTTTATTATTTTAGCAACTTCCAGAGCGCGACGGCAGCTACTTTTCCCTGCACATAAGTAGTGAATACCTTTGAAAAAAAATCAGGTCAGATTTGTTAGAAAGGCCCTTGTGAGACATGTGCCATTTTTAAGCGTTTTTTTAAATGTATCTGAGAAAAAACTTGAACAAGGAAACCTGAAGCCATTTGTGAGAAAAAATTGAAAATGTTCTTGAAGTACATGTAAAATACCCGAAAAATTTAAATATTCGTTTCCAATTCAAAGGGCTGCTACATGAGCCAGATCGATCGGAGAATATTAATTTTAGTAAAAATTATCTTGCGAGTTCTCTCTTGTTCATAAGCGAGACGAACGGATTCTTCTCTGTGTCTCCAGCTCTCAAAACGTGGAATATGACCAGAACGTGACGAAGTAAATTACTACACACAGGAACAAAAATTATAAACTTTATCGGTATTACGGATCTCTAATACGAATTTTTCCTGCCGACAAAATCGTACTATATAATTGCACTAATCTCACGTTCCAGTTCTCACCTCCCCCCGTCGACAAGCTCTACATTTAAAGGTCAAATTACCAAAGTTGTTGACGCGCCCGGAAACACGAAATATTCATTCACTCATCCAAGAAACCCATTGCGCGTTTTCTTTGCGGCTTCCCTGTTCCATCTATTCCGCCCGCGGAGCAGAAGAGTACAGCGGGTTGCGTCGAAAATCCTAAGGGGGGCCACATCTCATCAGGTGGGTTTTACTCGTTGTGCGTAAGACATACTACATATGTAGCATTCTGAATAGCAGTTTGGGTTTACATTTATCCATTTCAATTCCTATTAATGGTACAACAAAATATAACCCTTTAAAAATACATTTTAAAATATCAATATTACTTTGTTCAAAATGTTTTATAGTCTCGTTTTACTTTCCCGTTGGGTAGAGACGTAATTCTGCGAAAAACTAGACGTCAGGCAAGACACCTGCCTATGGTAGAAAGCCACGCATGCCTGTCTGAAAAAAATTATTAATATACTGAAGCCTTCTATGGGGAGTATTTCAGATATTAAAATGATAAAAACGAAGAAAACTTTGATGGATTTGAAGAAATATATATTACATTATAACTTAACTTGTGTTCTGTTCTTTTACATCCAAACTGTGCTAATCAATGCCACTTGAGTCACCTAAATGCCGTTGGCAGAACACTGTACCATGTCAGCTCCCTCATCAAGGTTCAATGTAAAAGTTTAACATCTATTAGATTCCATTAGTCACAGAAAAATACTATAAGCCAATAAAACTCCTTGTAATGGGTATTAATGTACCAGTGGGACGCTTACAACTCTCGCTCGCGCCATAATATACTTCATCTCCATGTAATATTCCATGATAAGGGAATATGACTGTTAATAAGATGTACAAAACACCGTAAGTGTGCTAATAGTGGATGTAAAAGTGGAGGTAAAATAAATAGTTTTAAGAGGAAAAAATTAAGCTTGCAGATTATTATTGAAGGGAAACATCACGCGCACATGCCACCGCCTAACACGTTAACATCGACCTGGGTCTTTAAAAAGTATTTTCGCTTCCTTAATGGGTCACGAATTATGTTTTTAATGCTGCAATCTACAAAATGAGACTTTTTGGACGCTCTGTTATACTTTGGAAGATACTCTACTTCGTAGCATGTCGTGAGAAAAGTTGGTTCCAGAATGAAGCTATATTTACTTTTAAATAATTCATTTAGTGAGTGCTATATTTTGACGATTACGTAACTTTTATGAGATATATGAACCTTTCCAATTAATTTTTTTCTAGCTATTAAGAATATCCAGTTTCATTCACCAGGGGAACCTCAAGGTTTAGGAAAATACATGTATATTTCGTAATAAAAAGACGACGATTATACTAATAAATTTATGATTTTCCACAATAATTTCCAGTTTAACATGAGTGATCATGCAATGACCACATGGAGCAGAGTTGTTTCTTAAGCCATATTTTGCTAGATTTGAAACTTCTATTACAATTGTTTTAGGTTTAGCTCTTCTGGATACTTTCACTAAAATTAGTATTCAAAAGCAAGCAAAATTTCCAAATATATGTAACATTAAAATTACTATTTGGTATTACGAGTATGTGCAACTTAATCTGAACTATTGTAGCAATATTAGGATGATTTTGTAATACTGTGCAGTTACTTTAAATAACGTTAGCAAGCAGAGCAACTGCAAAAGAACAACAAAAGCAAACAGAAAAAACACTCTTAACGGCCGGCCATTAAAAAACTTTAACAGACCGTCGTTCGTTAAAAATCAAAACAAATAAGTTGTATCAGAAGAAATCGTAAGAGTATCACTTCTATCGCAAGAAACGGTATTTCCTATTTATGTAAGTTTTTATTACAAGGAGAGAGTATTACCAAAAATACAGTTGGCTCTAGTTATAGTGAACCTCTGGAGATTAACATTTTTGTTTAATCAGATGTTCATCCTATATCTGTATTGGAATGTCTGCCTACAATTTCAATTTTTTTACAAACTCATACCGTTATTTACGTGTTATAAAAACACATTCAATAGTTTTTTACGATTTTTGTCCGTTTATCTGGAGTGGCTGATCCAATTTGAGTGCGGTTTTCACTAAAAGGTAGGAATTTTTTAATTACAATTTTCTTCCATAAAAATAAGGTTTGTTTTTGTTCAAATCTTTAGTTTTATTTTATTTATTTAAAAAAAGATACAACAGAATAAGTAACACAATATATAAATGAAAGCTGTTCATATTAAAAGCTTGAGTACAAGCATTGCATAACAAACACAAAGTAATAGACAAAACCGTAATAACAATTATACAATTAAGCTTAATATGAAATAAAATAAATTTAGCAATAATTATATAAATGAAAATTATTGCGATCTAAATGATATTTTATACACGTTACCTTCAAAGCAAAAGAAAACATACTGTCTGTGTGATTTCGTTAAAATTGACTCCTACGCTCTTAGAGCAAACTTTAAGGGTGCACTTTTTCCGGTCATGCAAATATGTCAAAAAAAAACAAAGTGATTTCAGAGTTTGTGTTTGTTTAACATTAGTAAATGTATTTTGATTCATTCCAAGAGCACAATTAAACTCACCGTAATTGAAAGTCAAGATTGTTAGCGGAGTGTGCAACAATGCATATGTTCGTAGCAACGACGATCACAGCAAAACAAGCCAGGGCGGGCGAGGTAAGCCATGGTGAAGCGTGGGATGGGGCAGAGGTAGAAAGGACGGGATGGAGCTGATGAGAGCAGATAGGACGGGTCAGGGAGGGAATGGCGGGGCGGGAAGGGAGAGGCCTGGTAGGAGAAAACCCCGCTAGCCGATGTGTTGGTCGACGGCGGACCTTGCCATCCAGCGGCGGAAGACCAACGCCACCTTCGACGGTAACACTTGCAATGCACTTACGGAACCAACTAACTTAGCAGTAGACTCGCCCTGAAATACTTATGGCTTAATGAAAACCGTCCTGATACAGCCAAGGAGGTTTCGTGTATTTGCACGCATTTGCGTGTATGGGGTTGTCTAGCATTCAGAGGCGAACATAACACTCATCTCCGGAAAATGGCATTCTCCGCTATATGTTCATTGACGAATGTAAAAATATTCGGCTCTTTTACGTGTCCTAGAAGTCTATGACACAGTGTATTTTATGCTAAGGATAAATCACTGCTTTTGACGCAGTGTTAGGGAGAGGTTGGGGGACTGCTGGGGCTCGCCAATTATGTGTCCTAAGCAATATTCTACAACAGAATACCGTTTGTAACCTTCAATTACATTTTTAGGCATTTAGCTCTGGAGGTGCCGTTTCTCACGAGAAGTTCACGAGGAAGCTCACGAGAAGTAATTCGAAATTGCTTAAAATTAGGTTGAAGGAATAGAGAAGTAAATAATTTTTCACGAGAAAATTAAAATGACTATTTTATTTTTCCCAAAATTTAATATAAGCGCTTAGCAATGTTACAATATTCACTGGCCCAGAATACCGGGCCTATAATTCTGTAAAACAGAGTTGAGTGACTGGCCTTTCAAGTGAGGATGCAATATTCCGCTATTTTCACTTTTACAACAATGATTTATATTGTGCGGAACGTTCGCATTTATCCAGCTAGGTTTTTTTATCATCATCAAACAGTTTTAGTTATATATTTTAAAAATTTCTTTTAAAAGATAAGATAATTTGGGTCCATAAGGGTCATTGTTAAAAGTTGGCATTTTCTTTAACTGAGTGAATACTTTTCTCAGTTCCTCCAAAATCTCTAACGCATGTGGACCATGTGGACACAAGATATTTTATGTTGATGGAATTACAGATTTCGTAAAAAATTGGCTCTATAAACGACTATAATTCAAATAATTACATGACAGACATGTAGTTCATATCTGACTACATTATTGCTTACAGACATACCACCCAAGTAAACTGCATGCTTTGATTATGGAATGTCTATATTTGAATTACGTTCGCTTCTTCTACTAATCGGAATATTAGTAAATGCGTAATCAGTAAACAATGAGCAGTTTCCTACCATACAAGATAGCTAAGAGAGATTCAGAGGCTGTAATTTAAAAAGCAATGAATTGAAATAGCAGCTCGTCACAGAACCCAGTGTATTTATTTCCAAAAATGTTTAAAGATAAACGAACAGCTAATTAAAATAATATTGTTTAAATAATTAGTTTTAAATGACCCGTTGACCCTTTTACTGTAGCTAGGTCTAGCCATTGCCGTACAGAATTCACTGGATGACAGATACTGAACACATCAACAAATATGTAAATAATAAATTATTTTGGATAAATTATATGAGACGTCACCTATTTATATAAGTAGGTAAGACGTCATCCATCCACCTCTCTGCCTTCATTCTGCTTCTCACTCGCCACCCACCACTCTTTAAACCGTCTCCCCCTCTCTGTCTCCCAAATGCTCCCCAATTCTCTGTTCGCTCCTTCTTGATTGTCGGAGGGTGACTTCCCCAGCCGCAACATGTGCCGGCCGCGAGCGCCTCACGCTGTCGCGAGGGCGCGGAGAGGCCCTCGGCCCAAGGAGCGCAGGAGCGCTCGCCGAGGCGGCGCGCGGAGGCTGTCGCCGCCAAGTGCAGCAGTGATTGATTTCCTCCCCGAGGGATGGCGCGCCCGAGACGCACGCCACACGCGCCCGCCCTCCTGGGGCGCCGCCGGCTGAGTGGGGCGCAGAGGCAGCGGTCCAAGGGTTTGAGACCCGTCGCTGGCGCATTTTCATGCCCAGCTACGGACCTGTGTCGAATTCAGTGGCTGACTGGAGGCAGCTGCCCAGCGGCAAATTGTTCTGATCGGTAGTTTTCCGTGGTTCAGCGGATCAATTCCAGGCGAATGCCGAAGCACTACCCGAGCAAACAGCCGGGGCCGTGCGCCATCTTTCCTTACTCTTCCTTGTAATATCCTCTTCCCTTACACACACACTCCTTTCTCTTCTCTTCTGTTCTCTTCCTCTTCTCTGCCTCTTCTCTT
>BOPP01000035.1:7191990-7343564 GCA_017312745.1 Gryllus bimaculatus
AGAGAGATCAGAACAAGTGCAGTCTAATGTAGGTAAAGTAAGTCTTTATCTGAACCAGGACAAACTAATTGACGGATTAAAATCCCCAAAATGGGTTGCGCGGTAAAGGTTACATAAAAAAAGGCCTGGAGCAATAAATTCCTTAAATTATTTTGCCAGGTAAATATCCCAAAAGTTCCCCGTTTTGGCCCGGGTCCGGAATTCCAAGATTACTAATGAGAACGCTACCCTTTTTAAGAAGAGCAAAATCGTCGTTTTTCAATCGCGGAAATATTTAATGCTTAACACCTGTGGCAAAATGGCGAAGCTCCCAGAGCTATGAAAAGGCGGCTGAGAGACTTGCTTCGCGAAGAACTTCCCCTAAACGTCGTGCAAAATACACAATTAATGCGCACGAAAACTTTAAAAATAACAGCACGCACGGGTTGTGAAGTTTTGGAAACATTGGACAGGAAACAACAAGGATGAAATGAAATGGCGCTCTGATGCGAGTGCGATCGCAAAGGCGCAACGGTGCCAAGCGAGCGACTCTGGGGACGGACGATTATCTCGTGAGCCGGAAATCGTCATCCCGTGCTCCGTTGCATCCGTTTTCCGTGACGTCCTAATGGATTCGCCGGCGTGCGATTCGCCGCAAGCCCGCCGCCCAGCCGCCACGGCCGCCGCCGCCGCGCGCGGCGATGCAATTGGGCGCGATGGCGAGACCGGGGCGACGGGGCGCGGGCGGGCGCGGTGCCGCACGTCCTCTCCCGGGAATAAATCACCGCGCGCCACATCCCCCGGTCGACGGCGGCCGCGTCACGCCGCCCTCGCGACCGCCCGCGGCGGCGCTTCGACGGCGGCGCGCGCGCGGGGCGCCCGCGACGGTGCGGGCCGTTACCTGTCGCTCAGCGTTTGCTCCCGCGCGCGCACGTGCCGCCGCCGCCGCCGCCGTCTCCGCCGCCGCCGGCGCTTTCGTCGCGCCGTCAGCGAGCGCGCGTCGCCCCCAGCCGCCGAGCAGCTGCGGCGCCGGACGCGCGCTTCACACACAACACGCACGCGCACGCACGCACACGCCCACCCCCCGCACAACGCACTGCGTCGCACGCGCGCGCGCTCCGAATCTTCCAAGACGCCTCCGCGCCGCAGGCGTGGCGAGGCGTGGCGAGGCGAGGCGAGCGCGGGGCGCCGCGCGCGGCGCCGCAGCACTGGCGAGCCCGGCCCCGCTCAGCGCCTCGCTCTGCTCCGCTTTCCGCCTTCGCCCGGCCGCGCCCAACCGCAGCTCCGGCCTCCTCGCGATTCTGCCCGCTCGGCTCCCCCTCTCGATCCCCGGCGGCGCGCGAGTGGGCGGGCGCGCGGGCGCAGAGGGCGCGGGGCGGACGCGAGACGCGGGCGGGCGGCGGGGCAATAGCCTGGCGAGAACCGAAAGGGGAAGCAGCGATCGACAGTGCTCCAGCCGACGCGTGCGGTATGAACGGAGGACTTCCCGCCGCAGTTTGGAGCGATGCCGTTGATTAGAGAGGCGCGTGACGGAGAGGAGTTGCTTGGTGTCGGTAGAGGAAGGCAAGCAACGGGGGCGAAGGCAGGCGCAATGATATTAGGGTCGGCTGCTGCGCGCGCTGCGCGGCGCTGCCTGGCGCGAAGGGAATAACGATTAGGAAACGACGGCGCGACAGTGTTTATTGCCGGAAGAGTCTAACGCGTCCGGGAAGGAGAAACGGCGGCGAAAGAGGCAGGCGGCTGAGGGTTGCCGCAGGGGCGGTGCTTGGCTCGACCGCCGAAGCACTTTCGTGGCGTCGCGACGCCCTGGGCGCGGGCGGAGGACAGCGCAGCGAAGGGCGCAGCTGCGCGCACAGCGCAGCCCGGAAGCGGCGGCGCCTGCGCTTGGTGTGTAGTGCGAAGGCTGCGCGAATTTGTCACGTCTGGTCCGGCGTGATGTCACGAGCCGCGCCGCCTGCCTTAAAGGGATGCGCCCGGCGCGCGCTCGTGCGGGGCCCGCCGAAGTGCGTGGGCGCCACCTGGAGCGCGGGCGACGGCGGCGGCGGGCGGCGACGTCACGCGCCAGAGGGCTGTGCGAACGCGGCGAGGGCGCGGCGGGAGGGACGAAGGTGGGGCGCAGGGAGTCAGTCAAAGCCTCGAGGGGAGACGTCAGAGCCAGGGAAAGACGTGCAACGGGCGTGACGGCACGGAACGCGGGCGCGGGGTCGGACAACAGCGAGGCAGGAGCGCGACGGGGGAGGCCGCGGTTGCGAGTGCGGAGGTGAGGACGGCGGCTGACAGCGAGACGGGGCTGCAGCAGCGGCGGGGGCGGCGGCGGGGCGGAGCAAGCAGCGAGTAGAGCGGAGCGGAGCGGAACGCGGCGCCGGTCGATACGCGGGCGCAGGGCGCGCGGCTTACCTTTCGTTGGCGCCGCTGCGTGCCGCGCGCCCGCGGGAACGAGTGCCGCGCGCGCCGCCACCCCGCCTGCCGCCCGTTCAGCGCCCTGTGGGGGGGCGGGGCGGGCGGGGAGGGGCGGCGCTCGCGCACGCGCGGGAGGGGGCCCCATCGACCCACCGGCCCGCCCCCCGCAGCCCTCCAGCCATCGCCCCAGCCATCCCTTGCGCCGTCCTCGCAGCCCTCCAGCCATCCGCCCGCAGTCATCCCTGGAGCCCACCTCCCCTTTCGCCCTTTCTGTACTCCAGCCTTCGATACCTCCATGCCCGTTCTCGTCCCCACTCTCTGCCACCTCGCTTCTTCTGTCTCTCTCTACCACGAAATCATCGCCTCGCTTTAATGCGCTCTCTCCCCTCCGTCCCGACACCTCTCGTTTTCTATCTACCTGCCATTCCCTCTTGGCTCTTCACCTACTTTTATTCTTTCAGTCTTTCTCCGAATCGCGTTTTACCCTCCACCAGTCTTCTTTCAACCCTCTACGTTATCACACTCATTTTCCTCTTTTTTCTCCCCTCAAGTCGTACAATTTCCGCTTCTTCTGTTTCGGTTCCTCATTTCCACTTCAATCCCCATTTCTCTCAACGTCCGCTCCTAGTCAAATTATTGGTCGTCTCCTTTTTCTTTTCTGCTCTCTCTCTCTCTCTCTCTCTCTCTCTCTCTGCTCTCTCTCTGTCTGTCTGTCTAATCCATCATTATGCCCAGGGTTGTAGGCTTCGAACCTACGATTTCCTCTGAATAATCTCTCCCACACTGTGGCACTTCCATCTCTGAGCCTTTGGAACTTGCCTCACGCGATGTTCATTGCTCCCTGTCTTCCACATTTTTGTCTAAATTCTCATTTCTTTTGTATATTTCCTTCGAAGCTATGTAACACTAACTTTCTAGTTGGATCCTGCCTTAAATTATTTTATGTTCCCAAACTTTATTTGTTTGTCTAATTCTTCCTCCACTTCATTCGTTTTTGTGCATTTCATTCGTTTTGTCGCCTGTTGTGCAACTTCAAGAATTTTCTAATTCATATTTATCATCTATTTACACCTACAAACTCTAGAACATTTTGTTCCTAGAGTTGTTCCAACGGTAACCTCCGGCTCGGTATTTTGTTCAACGAAATTTGAACTCGTTAACGTACAGACAGATGCAGATGTTTATGAATATTGGATGCAAATCTAGAAAATATGCGAAATGTACTTTACTACCAATTACTAGTGTCAGAACCGGGCAAGAACTTCTTTGCCATGTTTCTTATTTCTCTTAAGAATCTTCAACACAAGAAATCTTATTAGAAAATAATATTTTTTCAAATGCCCCTTTAAAAATGAAACATATTGTCTAACTGCATACATGTGCGTTCAAGTGTCATACATGAAGAGACGAAGATAAAAACAAACTTCGAAATTTAAAAAAAAAACTGCCTATCTTTATGACCCTACACTCACAACGTGCTTCCTCTCGTTAGATCAAGACTCTTAAAAAAACGTATTAACTCAATCAAATCAATGTAATGAACAAAAAGGATGCAGATAAGTGTTTCTTAATTAATTTTACGATTTATTAAATGTTAATGTTTGTACTTTCTAATCCTGGTAATAGCTAGTGATAACACATTGGGACTACTATGCATCATTAAAGCAAAAATCACTTTGGTTGTGATGGTCCATATACCTTTCCTCAATAAAACCCGTAGTGTATTAAATATAAAGAGCGGAAACACTAAACGGGAA
The DNA here is from genome assembly GCA_017312745.1 of Gryllus bimaculatus. Classification (NCBI taxonomy): domain Eukaryota; kingdom Metazoa; phylum Arthropoda; class Insecta; order Orthoptera; family Gryllidae; genus Gryllus; species Gryllus bimaculatus. Next base: position 7,196,127 of record BOPP01000035.1, read on the forward strand.
GTGATTGACAAAAGTCGGCGCGACTCATAAAAATGAACACGAATAAACAAGTCGCAAATAAAACAGATAATAATTAGGGAAAGTGACAATTCTCAATTTTCCTACAAAGTAATCGGAAAGGCCTCGAAATGCATTTCATCGGACCGTATTCCGCGAAAACCCCTACAAGGGAGAAACTCCCCTTGTGAGAATCCCCCGCAGTGTAAGAGTGAGCTGCATTCGACTGAGCGAGTGACCCAACTGAGTGTAGATTGGTGGGGCCGAACCGTCTGTCGATGCTCGAGTGCACTGCAGTCCACGCAGGGAGTGTCCATAGAAACGCGATACAGATCGCGACCCTCAGTTGAATTGATTGCTGTTTTCGAGCACGTCAACACCTGTGGTCATTAGTCCCGTTAGTGTAAGCGTTGTGTTTCATCCCAGAAGGTGTCGGTCTTCCTCCTATCGTGAGATCGCGCGTCGACGTTTCGTTGACGTTGGCGGGGGGATTTCTTCCTCCAGGTATCTCTCCAGCGGGGGACTTCTAAGCGGAACAAGCTCTAAGTTACCGACGGTCTCCCTTCCGAGTTCGTAGTGTTATGCGTGTACATGTATGCGTATGTGTACGTGTGCGAGAAGAAAATAGGACGAGGACAGAGGAAGAGAGAAGAGGAAGAGAAGAAGGAAGGAAAGAGAAGAGAAGAGGAAGAGAGAAGAAGAGAAGAGAAGAGAAGAGGAAGAGAAGAGGAAAGAAAGAGGAGAGAAAGGAAAGAAAGTAGGAAGAGAAGAGGAAGAGAAGAGAGAAGAGAAAGAGAGAGAGAGAAGAGGAAAGAGAAAGAGGAAGAGAAGAGGAAGAGAAGAAGAGGAAGAGAAGAAGAGGTCCTCGTCCTATTTTCTTCTCGCACACGTACACATACGCATACATGTACACGCATAACACTACGAAACTCGAAGGGAGACCCGTCGGTAACTTAGAGCTTGTTCCGCTTAGGGAAGTCCCCCGCTGGGAGAGATACCTGGAGGAAGAAATCCCCCGCAAGTCAACGAGAACGTCGACGCGCGATCTCACGATAAGGGAGGAAGACCGACACCTTCTGGGATGAAACACAACGCTTACACTAACGGGACTAATGACCACAGGTGTTGACGTGCTCGAAAACAGCAATCAATCAATCTGAGGGTCCGCGATCTGTATCGCGTTTCTATGGACACTCCCTGCGTGGACTGCCAGTGCACTCGAGCATCGACAGACGGTTCGGCCCCACCAATCTACCACGTCAGTTGGGTCACTCGCTCAGTCGAATGCAGCTCACTCTTACACTGCGGGGGATTCTCACAAGGGGAGTTTCTCCCTTGTAGGGGTTTTCGCTGAATACGGTCCGATGAATGCATTTCGAGGCCTTTTCGATTACTTTGTAGGAAAATTGAGAATTGTCACTTTCCCTAATTATTATCTGTTTTATTTGCGACTTGTTTATTCGTGTTCATTTTTATGAGTCGCGCCGACTTTTGTCAATCACTTCCCGTTTAGTGTTTCCGCTCTTTATATTTAATACACTAAGGGGTTTTATTGAGAAAGGTATATGGACCATCTACAACCAAAGTGATTTTTGCTTTAAATGAATGATAGTAGTCCCCAAATGTGTTATCACTAGCTATTACCAGGATTAGAAAGTACAAACATTAACATTTAATAAAATCGTAAAATTAATTAAGAAACACTTATCTGCATCCTTTTTGTTCATTACATGATTTGATTGAGTTAATACGTTTTTTAAGAAGTTCTTGATCTAACGAGAGGAAGCACGTGTGAGTGTAAGGTCAATAAAGATAGGCAGTTTTTTTTTTTTAAATTTCGAAGTTTGTTTTTATCTTCGTCTCTTCATGTCATGACACTTGAACGCACATGTAGCAGTAGACAATATGTTTCATTTTTAAAGGGGCATTTGAAAAAATATTATTTTCTAATAAGATTTTCTTGTGTGAAGATTCTTAAGAGAAATTAAGAAACATGGCAAGAAAGTTCTTGCCCGGTTCTGACACTAGTAATTGTAGTAAGTACATTTCGCATATTTTCTAGATTTGCATCCAATATTCATAAAATCTGCATCTGTCTGTACGTTAACGAGTCAAATTTCGTTGGACAAAATACCGAGCGGAGGTACCGTTGTAACAACTCTAGGAACAATGTTCCTAGAGTTTGTAGGTGTAAATAGATGATAAATATGAATTAGAAAATTCTTGAAGTTGCACAACAGGCGACAAAACGAATGAAATGCACAAAAACGAATGAAGTGGAGGAAGAATTAGACAAACAAATAAAGTTTGGGAACATAAAATAATTTAAGGCAGGATCCAACTAGAAAAGTGTTACATAGCTTCGAAGAAATATACAAAATAAATGAGAATTTAGACAAAAATGTAGAAGACAGGGAGCAAATGAACATCGCGTGAGGCAAGTTCAAAGGCTCAGAGATGGAAGTGCAGCAGTGTGGGAGAGATTATTCAGAGGAAATCGTAGGTTCGAAGCTACCACCCTGGGCATAAGTGATGGATTAGAGAGAGAGAGAGAGAGAGAGAGAGAGAGAGCAGAAAAGAAAAAGGAGAACGACAATAATTTGACTAGGAGCGGACGTTGAGAGAAATGGGGGATGAAGTGGAAATGAGGAACGAAACAGAAGAAGCGGAAATGTACGATTGGAGGGAGAAAAAAGAGGAAAAGAGTGTGATAACGTAGAGGGTTGAAAGAAGACTGGTGGAGGGTAAAACGGCGATTCGGAGAAAGACTGAAAGAAATAAAAGGTAGGTGAAGAGCCCAAGAGGGAATGGCAGGTAGATAGAAAACGAGAGGTGTCGGGACGGAGGGGAGAGAGCGCATTAAAGCGAGGCGATGATTTCGTGGTAGAGAGAGACAGAAGAAGCGAGGTGGCAGAGAGTGGGGAGAGAACGGGCATGGAGGTATCGAAGGCTGGAGTACAAAGGCGAAAGGGGAGGTGGGCTCCAGGGATGACTGGGGCGATGGCTGGAGGGCTGCGAGGACGGCGCAAGATGGCTGTGCGATGGCTGGAGCGGCTGCGGGGGGCGGGCCGGTGGGTCGATGGGGCCCCCTCCCGCGGTGCGGCGAGCGCCCCCCTCCCCGCCCGCCCCGCCCCCCCACAGGGCGCTGAACGGGCGGCAGGCGGTGGCGGCGCGGCGGCACTCGTTCCCGCGGGCGCGCGGGACGCGAGCGGCGCCAACGAAAGGTAAGCGCGCGCGCCCTGCGCCGCGTATCGACCGGCGCCGCGTTCCGCTCCGCTCCGCTCTACTCCGCTCTGCTCCGCCCCCGCCGCCGCCCCCGCCGCTGCTGCAGCCCCGCTTCGCTGTCAGCGCCGTCCTCACCTCCGCACTCGCAACCGCGGCTCCCCCCGTCGCGCTCCTGCCTCGCTGTTCGACCCGCGCCCGCGTTCCGTTGCCGTCACGCCCGTTGCACGTCTTTCCCTGGCTCTGACGTCTCCCCCTCGAGGCTTTGACTGACTCCCTGCGCCCCACCTTCGTCCCTCCCGCCGCGCCTCGCCGCGTTCGCACAGCCCTCTGGCGCGTGACGTCGCCGCCGCCGCCGCCGTCGCCCGCGCTCCAGGTGGCGCCCACGCACTTCGGCGGGCCGCACAGACCGCGCGCCGGGCGCATCCCTTTAAGGCAGGCGGCGCGGCTCGTGACATCACGCCGGACCAGACGTGACAAATTCGCGCAGCCTTCGCACTACACACCAAGCGCAGGCGCCGCCGCTTCCGGGCGTGCGCTGTGCGCGCAGCTGCGCCCTTCGCTGCGCGTCCTCCGCCCGCGCCCAGGGCCGTCGCGACGCCACGAAAGTGCTTCGGCGGTCGAGCCAAGCACCGCCCCTCGGGCACCCTCAGCCGCCTGCCTCTTTCGCCGCCGTTTCTCCTTCCGGACGCCGTTAGACTCTTCCGGCAATAACACTGTCGCGCCGTCGTTTCCTAATCGTTATTCCCTTCGCGCCAGCAGCGCCGCGCAGCGCGCGCAGCAGCCGACCCTAATATCATCCATGCGCCTGCCTTCGCCCCGTTGCTTTGCCTTCCTCTACCGACACCAAGCAACTCCTCCCGTCACCGCCCCTCTAATCAACGGCATCGCTCCAAACTGCGGCGGGAAGTCCTCCGTTCATACCGCACGCGTCGGCTGGAGCACTGTCGATCGCTGCTTCCCCTTTCGGTTCTCGCCGGCCTATTGCCCCGCCGCCCGCCCGCGTCTCGCGTCCGCCCCGCGCCCTCTGCGCCCGCGCGCCCGCCCACTCGCGCGCCGCCGGGATCGAGAGGGGGAGCCGAGACGGGCAGAATCCGAAGAGACGGAGGCTGCGGTTGGCGCGGCCCGGGCGAAGGCGGACAGGAGCAGAGCGAGGCGCTGAGCGGGGCCGGGCTCGCCAGTGCTGGGCGCGCGGCGCGGCGCCCCGCCTCGCCTCGCCTCGCCACGCCTCGCCACGCCTGCGCGCGGAGGCGTCTGGAAGATTCGGAGCGCCGCGCGTGCGCGCAGTGCGTGTGCGGGGTGGGCGTGTGCGTGCGTGCGCGTGCTGTGTTGTGTGTGAAGCGCGCGTCGCGGCGCGCAGCTGCTCGGCGGCTGGCGGGCGACGCGCGCTCGCTGACGCGCGACGAAAGCGCCGGCGCGGCGGAACGGCGGCCGCGGCGCGGCACGTGCGCGCGCGGAGCAAACGCTGAGCGACAGGTAACGGCCCGCAGTCGCGGGCGCCCGGCGCGCGCGCCGCCGTCGAAGCGCGCCCGCGGGCGGTCGCGAGGGCGGCGTGACGCGGCCCCGTGGACCGGGGGATTGTGCGCGCGGTGATTTATTCCCGAGGAGGACGTGCGGGCACCGCGCCCGCCCGCGCCCCGTCGCCCCGTCTCGCCATCGCGCCCAATTGATCGCCGCGCGCGGCAGGCGGCGCCGTTGGCGGCTGGGCGGCGGGCTTGGCGGCGAATCGCACGCGCCGAATCCATTAGGACGTCACGGAAAAACGGATGCAACGAGCACGGGATGACGATCCGCTCACGAGATATCGCCCGTCCCAGAGCCGCTCGCTGGCACCGTGCGCTTGCGATCGCACTCGCATTCGGGAGCGCCATTTCATTTCATCCTTGTGTTCCTGTCATATGTTTCCAAATATTTCACAACCCGTTGCGTGCTGTTATTTAAAGTTCGTGCGCGTATTGTGGTATTTGCACGACGTAAGGGGAAGTTCTCGCGAGCAGGTCTCTCAGCGCCTTTTCATTAGCTCTGGGAGCTCGCATGCCACAGGTGTTAGCATAAATATTTCCGGATGAAACGACGATTGCTCTTCTTAAGTAGCGTTCCATTAGTAATCTTGGATCGACGCCAACGGGACTTTTGATATTACTGCCAATATAAGAATTATTGCTCATGCCTTTTTATGTAACTTACCGCGACCATTTGGATAATCGTCAATAGTTGTCCTGTTCAGATAAAGACTTATTTACCTACTATTAGACTGCATTTGTTTCTGGGGAATTAATAGAAAATACACTGGGATCACAATAATTTTGGAAGTTTATCTTAATGTGAAAGTCATTCGTATTTCGGGTTCTTGAAATAATTGTTGTACTGAATAGTTGTACTACATTTTCGTTTGGAAGTCTTTTAAATGAAATGCAAAATGGAAAGTTATTCTTTTGAACGGAATATATCTCAACGCAAGCTATAACCTTTCGATATATGATTAATCACATCTTCATAGTAGTAAATTAGTTATTAAACAAATAATTATAGGTTAGTAAGTTCACTTAGTTTTTCTCTTAACATCAATTCCGACTGCTAATGTCTCAGATTGTAAACCAATCTGAAAGTTATACGTAAAGGTACTAAAAACTAGCAAAAACTCAACAATGTATTATTATAGTGTTTGTCTCCTTGAATATTATTCAAAATTATTATTAAATTCATTGATAAAATGTGTTCAATCATTGTGTTACAAATGTTTTTTGTATGTATTAATTCCTATTTAATAATATAAAATAATACCGTGATATGTGTGACATTATTAGGATGATTATAATCTACCTTGTACGTCGTGGTCGCCGAAAAATTTTAAGTTCATTTTGCATTCCAAACGCATTTTCGTGAGCTCAGAGAGTAATACACGAATGGTATATATTAAGAGGGTACATTACACGTGGATAGGGAGGACGAAAAATTGAAGGAAGAGCCGAAGCTCGACTTTTTGCTTCATTAACTTATATTTGTTCAAACCTTGTAAAAAAATATTGGAATAACAGATTAAAACATACACCATTCCCATGATTACTCTATACCAAACTGCTACACTGCACTACCCTAAACTACACTGCTAATTGAACAACGCTCTTTCATAACACCTGTACATTTAAGCTGCATTTTAGGAATTGAATTACATCATGAGGTTGATTACCACTAATTTAAGGAGAAGTTGAGGTATAGGAGAATCTTATAATGTGTATCAGGTAAATCTGAAATTCAGTCACACATGGATCTAGAAACATTCTGAAGATAATATTTACCTATATTTATTGTATTAAGAACTACTTGACAGAATTAAATAGCGTTGAAAATCATTCAGAAATTGTTTTGGAGTTACTGCAATTACTCCTACCTGCATTTATTGGAAATAATACATCCTTAGTCTTAGAATTAGAATGTGAAATGTTTGTTTTGCGATGTCGTTAATAACATGAGAGACCAAGAATAATCAGATGTGAGATATATGTTACCGATGCTATTTCTATATCGAATCAACCTGTTGAATTAAACTGTACATGCTATTTGTTGAATAATACTTGATTAAGAAAGTCTAACATCAAATTACATTTTCATTTCATTAATGAAAAATTGGAGAATTTTGTTATATTTTGAAAGAAACGATGTTTATGAATTACCCAATTACATGGCGTGGTAGCTATGGTAATATTCAACTTCAATTAATGTATTTCTCATTTTAGGGTTGGATTAATCCGACGTTTGCCAGCTAGGTTCCCAGGTTTGGACCCTGTTTCTTTTATTATCCAAGCCTTGGGGCAAGGGAGACATGTAGCTAACATATCATATTCCCATCATATTACCTAACTTGGCCTGCCTGAGCTTTCTTTCGTCACAGATATAGAAACTGAGACGATTTGAATTAGAAAGGTACCGTTTCACTTTTCTACTGGCTGGAAATCGAACACAGAACTGTCTCACAGAAAGCTAGCACATCCATGATGCACCCTAAACGTCAACTTTAATTAATAAAATATGTTAATTTCTGTTTTTGAAGGAAGTTTCTAACGTTTTATACAACTGCCCGATTCACAAAGATTCTTGTAACGTACGTAGTCAGATTTTATATAGTGTTTATAGTGAGGTAAGTTAGCCAGTGACATCGCAAAAGAGAAAAGGCAATCCGCCATACCATCATCAAGAAGAAATGCAAAAAGATTATTTATTCATAGAGCTGATAAAATTAGTTGAACAATTACAAGCTGCTCTAAAATTGACTTTAAAAAATAATCATAATGCCCAACAATTGGATTTGAGTAATTCTGAATTGATATTATTCTAACCCAATCTACACCCTAATTACTTTTGCTTCAGGTCGCGTTCACGAACGACGAAAAAGAATTGTTGTAGATATCTGGTAACAACCTTATGCAATTGTTATTGCCAATTTTTGTAAGTTGCTCAATTATACTGCAAAAGCCCTCCAAACAGTTTGTCTATGAGCATTTTCTAAATAAAAAGGACTAGTAAAATATTTAGTCTTACTGCATTTTTCCTGTCAAGTTCAAAAAGAACCAACGGTCTGCTTACTTTACTTCGGACTTCCTCTCCCCGACTTTTCTACTGACATATGACTGATAACGAAAGTTTTAGAAGTAGAAGGACGGTTATAGAATCAGCTAATTACCGTTTTAATACTGAGATCAAATTGTATGGATTTTATACAGAAAATAAAACAAGCGTTATTTTTCCATGCACAAAATGACTTGTCGGGCGGTGACGTTTTTATCCTTCAGAACTGGGATGAAAGTTGTACCGCGTAAATGTCCTAAAAAGAAAGACGGTGACGTTAAAATAAAATAGCACGTTCACAGATGCGCTGGTTGGAACTTCAAAAATAATACAAGTGTTTCTTAGAAACGGCCTCCTGCATTCTCTTGGCATCGCTTCTGATCCAACTCCAGTAATGCATGCCATCAAATTTTCCGTTATTCGAGGGCTTTATTTGTGTTCTAGAAGATAATTTTCAATGTGTTATTCTGCTGTTGATTGAGAGTGAGAACAAAAATGAAGTTCGAAATCGATACGCATTAAATATTTTTCAACACTGGCGTGTTGAGCTATTAGAGTAAAAATGTGTGTTAAAAATTTAAAAGTTTCGTCGGCAGAAGCTATAAGCTCTGCCACCGTGTTTTACATACTACATTCTACTATATTATTGACAACAGAATGGATGCGTTACTATATCTAGTTTCGAGTTCGGAATTAAAGCTAGTAGTGTCATGTTACTTCATATGATGAGTATGCTATGTAACTTTAGTTATATATATATGTGTGTGTGTGTGTGTGTGTGTGTGTGTGTGTGTGTGTGTGTGTGTGTGTGTGTGTGCTCGCGTGTGTGTAGGAGTGGTGTGTGAATTAATTTAATTGCGTGCTGTTATTCGTGCACTGTTGATTTTGTTTTGTTGTGTTGTAATTGAACATGTGATATATCATTGAATTAACTTGAAATTGCGAACATGCTTTGTGAGGTGCAATGCACGCCTGTTACTATGTAGCAGTGGCTGATCGAACCGATACGGTGGCCTCGCATTAATACTTGATAAGATCTGTATTTCTTCATTAGTCCCAGATCCATTCTTCGACTTCAGAATAATCGCTAATATAACCCGTAACGTAGTGGTAGATAGTGAAAAACTTCCCAGTTCGGGCAGCATTTCAAAACCACAAGAATCTACAGGAAAAAATATTATAGAGGAAAGCGATGGTACAACATGAATTTAGATTTCACAAGAAGATAATATCAGAAGAATCAACAAATTTAAATCTGAAAGTAGTGGCTTGCCCGTCGGATCAAACTTATCATGTCCGTGGATGGCAAAAGAAATATGATCTAATGGTTGAAAAAGTAGAGTAAAGAATGAGAGATAAAGAAAAGATAAAAATATTCACGATGATAAAAATAATTGTTATTATTATTATTACTATTATCATTACTATTATTATTATTATTATTATTATCATTACTATTATTATTATTATTATTATTATTATTATTATTATTATTACGTGTGTCCTGTAGGATATGTAGTCTTTTTTACTAGCAGATATGTTTATCCCTCAAAATTCAATATGTGTTGGCTACTAAACTGTGCACAATACTGTACTACTAATCAATCCCAAGTGATCCTACGATTGCGGCAAATAAATAGGATAATATTCTTATTCGAAATTTGAAGAATAAATCATGTTTGCTTGTAGATGTTGGTATGACAGTCTATCACAACCCAAAAGACAGAAACGTCTTAAATACACGAATTTGGAAATAGAGATCAGCCGGATGTGAGGCTTAAAACACAGGCCATACAGACAGTTACCGGAGCTCTGGGATATAATCCGCAAAATATATGTAAGAACTTGTCCAAACTCCCAAGTAATTCAAAAGACTGGGAGGTGCAAGACATTGCGTAACATATGGGCTGTTCCCAATAAAGTTAAGTATTATAGTGGCACCCAGTCATTAGATCTGCTCCTTTGAAAGTTGATTGCAAGTCGGGAGTAGATTTTATAAATAACAGACAGTTAATATTTTTAGACAGACATTTTTAGTGGTGAATTTAGGAGATAAGAACAATAAGAATAAAATGGAAGAGGGCAGGAAGAAGAAGTATTAAAGAAAGAAGTGGAAAAGGAAGAAGAAGAAGAAGAAGAAGAAGAAGAAGAAGAAGAAACATGTTGCGCAGCTCAGAGGAAAGGAGCACGCTTTTCATTGGGACGGTGTGATCTATTACAATTGATTGATTGATTGATTAGTGCTTTCGGGCGCGTCAACTGTTAAGGACAATAGTCCCGTAAGTGTGGTGCATATTTTTATCGCGGTAGTTGGCGGTGTTCTTCCCCCGCTGGATGGTAATATCCGGCACCGACTTACCGGCCACCTTGTGGGGTTTCCCCCAGCATCGGGGCGCCGCCTGAGACAAGCTGTAAGCTCCCGACTGTTCTCTCGAGATGAGAGGAAGTGTAGAGCATGCTACTGCAAGGGTGTGAACAGGACAAGGAAGATGAAAAGATCGCGCGCGGTCCCTGCTACATTTGTTAGAGAACTCTCCGGCATTCGCGTGGTGTTGGTCGAAGAAACAACAGAAAACTACCGATCAGAGACCCCCTCCAACCACCAGGTGAATTCCACCTAGCTACGCAGCTCGTGGCGAAAATCCTGCCACCGGCAGGACTCGAGCGCAAGGACCTCTCGGTCAGAAGCACTGCAGTGACATCAGTTGATGCCCTGAGCTACATAAGCTCGTGATACGAACAAAGATGAAAATGGAAAAGAAGAAGAACAGGAAGAGGTATGAAAGGAAGAAGAAGAAGAAGAAGAAGAAGAAGAAGAAGAAGAGGAAGAGACATTTTGCGCAACTGAGATGCGCGTTTCTTTACGAAATGAGTGTTCTATTCCAGAAATGGGTGAATGGAGAGCGGAGCCACTACCGTGGGCGGCGCCCGCGGCCTTCGGCGTCTCCGTCAGCAGGTGGCGCGGCCTCCCTGACCTACTTCGCCACCGATGGCGGCGGCGGCGGCGGTGGCGCGGAGTCTGCCAAGTGGACCCTCAGGGGTGGCGCAGCGTCGAACGGCCCCCCTCCCCATCCAGGAGGGGGAGCGGGGAAGGACGGCCCTCTCGTAGGACGAGAATATGCAGGCGAAGCAGATCTTTGTCAAGAGATCCGGGCGCCGTGCCGCGCCGCGCTGCCGCAAGCCTGGATTAAAGTCTTTGTGACCGCCCCGCCCCCGCCCCCGCCCCCGCGCGCGCAGGCGCAGACAATGCACGCCTTCGGAAGCAGCCCTTTCCTCGCGTGCTGCCTCCCCCGCCCTCTGCCAACAAAGGCGCTGGCCGGTCGCTTGGCTTCGCGGGCCTCGTCAGAGGCGACGGGTTCAGGCTCACCAACGCTTCGTCTTCCACGCGGTCGCGCTTTCAAACGCCACCAGCACTGTTTTGGTGTTATTCCTTTGGTGCCAGCGGGGGGCGAGCGTAACTTGATTGACTGAATATTTTGTGCCTCCGGGCCCGTCAACAGTTGTGCTCCTCAGCCCCGTCATAGTAGTGCATGTTGCTGTTGCGGGAGGTTCTTTCCTAGCTAGTGTCCTCAGCTTGCGGGGTTTCCCTCTCTAGGTATCTCCGCGAGCAGTGCACCGCTAAAGCCGGGACAGGCTCCCGAATAAGGCTGTCGACATAAGTAGAAGTGCCATACGTGTAGGTGTGTGTTTGTGTTTGTAAGAGGAATGAACATGAATGGGGAAGGAAAGATTGCGCGCGATCCGTGTTCCGTTTGTGAGGATACTCCTCCGGCATTCCACAGGTGTTAATGGGAGAAACCTCGGAAATTGACCGGTAAGAGCAGCCGGCCGCTAGAATTTTTCTCCAGACAGCGACTGAATTCGACCTAGCGACCATTTTTCGATTATATTAATTCTTGTGGCTTGGATGTTTTCTGCGTAATTTTCAAGTGTCTCTCTTTAAATGACGTATTAAACATTTTTTAAAAATCCGAGTAATTGAGTAATACCTCTATGAGGAGAAAAGGTTTCGGTATGCTGCGCATTCCCACTAATTCACAATGAAAAGTTACGTACTACACCTAAAAGTAAAATATGTGCCTTTTTCATATGTTGGAAAATCATAACTCAATTTCAGTACTACGGCTTTGTCGTGAGATGTATTTTACACCAGAAAGATAATTAAGCATGAACTGCGCTGATAAGCTTATCTTCATGGATTCCACCAGGTGGAATCCAGGAGAGAATTACGAAATCTTCAAATGCGCTGTCACTCTTCTACTCGAAATATGGATTATTTTATATCTACCTAGTCATCTTTAATTCTTTATCTAAATATACGCCAAACAATATCATTTTCCTTCATTCCAACAAGTGCTCTTCTATCAGAAGAGTCAATCTGAACATCTTGGGAGAAAAATGACACAAATATTCTCCTGTTACGTGATATATTTTCTGATCAGCTAATTACGGCCATAATTCTCTGTAATATAAATTAAATTGTCTGTGTTAAATTCCATTTCAATTTTCGAGGAAACACTCGTCAGTCAAAAGAAAATATTTCGTGATCATTGAAATAAATCGATCCCTTTGATTTACACAAAAAGTAATGAAATTTGCAAACTAAGTGAGGTTTCGAATTTATTACAAACGAAATTTCTATTCGTTTGCAAACAGGTTCCTTGACCAACGCAACCAAATTAACAATTCACGTAGAGTCATTAAATATATAACTATAATCGTGTGGCTACAAACACAGAAGAGAGATTTTTCTCAGTACTTGTTTCTTAATAAAAATTATTTCAAATTTCTTCATGGGGAAACAAGAATTCTTCTTCTATTTTGTGCCTCGAACGATTACGAGCTTATCACTATGAGAGTATTGTACCTTCAATATTAGCCGTTAAACTATTATTTTATTCCGTTGTATAATATTCTCTCGCTGGCTGCGGCTCGTTTTATAATGATATTCATTGTTCAGCTACTTTACTTATAAAGGATTAGACAGCCACTAGTTAAATCTGTTCTTTAGGAGTATGCATAGCGTGGTACAAGTCCAATTTTTAGCACTAGTACTAAAAGAGAGATGATGCTCAAGTATTCAGATAAATCTATGAACGCATCAAAGGAAACAAAATACTTTTGCCACGCCGCAACAGCCTCTACTTTCTTTAGTGCGCCATTAAGTGATCTGTTTAATTGAATTGAAATAAAATGAAACCAGTTAGCTTCTAAATCTTACACACAATTTTTCCAAAAAATAATATTCTACAACTGATGTGACTCGAAGGAGCCCTACTTATGAAAGTTCCTAACATGAAATCCCAAACAAATTTTCAAAATGTTCACAAAAATGGCTCAAAATGTTATTTTTGTTGCTAGAATAGAACATACTATTCTCCTAACAATAGTGCAGGCATTTTCGAAAATTGCAAAAATTCAAAATATTTTATGTGCTCTCCTGTAATCCGATTAAAGATAGATATTTCGTTCTCAGTGAAATCTTTTCTCGTAGCAATAGCGCAGGCATAATCGAAAATTACAAAAATTCAAAATATTTTGTATGCTCTCCTATAGCCTGATTAAAGATAGGCATTTCGTTCTCAATGAAATCTTTTCTTGAAAATTAAATATTTCAATGATGGCATGACATATTTTCAAAACAGTTTCAAGTAGTTTTCGCGCACGTTTCAATGAAATCGGGGCAGTTCAAAAATACGTAAACCAGGTTCTCTCAAGAAAGGTTCCAAATTTTCTTTCTCGTATACGTACATAGAGGGGGAGTAACTGACGAGAAAATTCTCGTGTCCTGCAAGGAAACTTTTATTGAGGAACTTAATCCCTAAACCAAGAACAGTGGTACCGTGATGAGGCCAAAGGATACTATGAGCAAATATCTAAGAGCAAGTATCTATTCTAAAGAAGTGATCAGTGCCAAGATGGACTTACGCGATATTCAAGAAGCCTGAAGATACCCCACTGGAGATGTCCTCAGAGGTGCGACAGGGACCGCGAGAGGACCTGGTAGGTCGCTTAGACGCCGGTAGATAGCAGCTGAATGAGGGTGGTGCAAAACCATAAAACTAGCCCGGATTCAAGAGATCAAGAAATTGACTTGTACGAGAAAATCTGTGTTATTTTGTAGCAAACACCTTTAATTGATGTATTTACGTACTTTAGACTTTTCCTTTATCGTTTTCAATTTGAATGCTTAGTGTCCATTTGAAAGTTGTACGTCTCAAGAGCAATATATTTACTCTCAATTTATCTGTGTTAATTCTGAATTGGAAGTTGAAATATGTAGCAAGTCTGATAACTTCGCAATTATCAGTTGCATTCCAATTTCATTCCGGTACCCGGAAAACAACCATTAGTCAACGGAGGACAACAGAAAAAATTGCAAAATAATTAAATGAAAATGTATGTGTAGGAAATGGTGTGGATTTTACTACATTGGCATCGTTATAGAAATAGATATGAGGTATTGTTTTGCCGTGCTCATTTTTCCAGAAAGCTTTTTCGGTCGCATAGCGAAAATCTTCAGAGCTACAAAAATAACAACATAACTAAAATTAAAATTTTATCTGTTTCAGAATATTATTTATGAATTTTAATAAACATAGAATTTAAGCACAATAGAAAAATGGGGATATAAAATGCGAAAATATAAACATAATTTTCAAGAAAGAATACATGAAATAACAAATGTACAAAGTAAGAGAATTCTTAAAGAAGGCACGAAGAGAGATAATTATTAAAATTTTAATTGTAACTTTAGAATTATAATTTGATGTATTCCGAATCAACTTTCTTATTTTAACAAAGATAGCCAAAGGTTCATTCTAGGGTATACTTAATTACTAGGCAGACGTATATAGTAAAATTAACAGACGGGGTAAAATGAAGAAGAAGAATAAGGAGAAGAAAAGAAGATGAAGATGATGAAGAAGAAGAAGATGATGATGATGATGATGATGATGATGATGATGATGATGATGATGAAGAAAATAAGATGAAGAAGAAGAAGATGAAGAAGAAATCTCTCACACCGTGATACTCTCTATATAATAAAAGTTGCTATCTACTTTTTGTTAGAATCAATGCCTGAACATTTCCTCCTTACAAAAATTCGATTGATTTTGAGTGTATCTCACATAACATAAAAAGCCAAAAATACTCTGCTGCCATTTACTTGATACTGGCTTGTACCAACAAGCAGAGGAACTATTGCAACAAGTTTTGGGACGCGCTTGAATTTATAAGTTCCTACAGTCATAGCGCATTAGCAAGTGAAACCAACTATAAATAAATAGCGATTTTGGGAGCTGATGTTCAAACTAGGGCCATGCCCTTTAGAAAACAAGCTTGAAATTACAAAGGAAAGGGCGATTTTGGATGCAACTTTTCATGAGCGATGGCCTACCTTCTCTTGAGCAGTAAACAGATGAAGTGAGCACTGATGACAACATTCCGAATATGGAAACTTCGTTGGGGCGAAACAGAAAATAGTTGCTTTCAAAGACACGAATTTCTTTTCGTGATTTTTTTTTCGATAATACCTCAATAAATGTCTGAGGCTACTGCAGGTCTTCCAGAAGACGCTCCTCAAATTCGTAAGAAAGTTAAGAGGGTGTGTAGTAGCGATGAACGCAAAATTAACGAGAAATTACGAATGCTTGTGAATTAAAAAAGGAGATCAAGGTTTTAATGTATCCATCTTCAGTGCTACAAAAATAAAAACAAATCTAAATAACAATTAAAATTTTACCTGATATTGAATATTATTTATGAATTTTAATAAAAATAGAATTTAAACACAATAGAAAAAATATTTAAATATTTAGATAGCGATATTTAGATCGCTGCGTGCACTGGAGAAAGTATTTCCACGAAACCAAGAATAAAAATAAGAAGATCTAATGATCATTTGCAGTCCCTACAAATGTCGGGTAAAGAAAGGTAATATTCAAAGAAACAAATTTATCCTATGCCATGAAACTATAATTTTACTTTCTCGCTCTCGTTTATGCAGATTAGACCTTACGAAGCAAATTTCACTGTATAAAAAATTTGGATGCACTCGATTTTATACGTATTTTACCATTCATCCAGGATAAGTTGGTAGACTAATGTTGATAGTAGTTAATAGAAGGCCATGGATTATCACAACACTTGCATATTTTACTTCAAGTTTGACTTTTAATATTATCAATGTGAATAAATCATGTTATTACATTAATGCCTGACTATAGTGTTGCTTAGAGACATCTTACATTTGTAAACATCATACTTTGTCTCTCGAATGTGTTTATTTAAGTAAGTGGATAAGTCACATTTACTCCTACTAATTTAAAGGTTAGTAATTACGTAATTTTTAAGCACTGTGTAGTTTTGAACCGAACAAGATTACTAAAACATTAATTTCTTAAACTCATGCGGAATTTGCTTTAAATATCCTGAAAGAGTAATATACCACATGTAATAACACAAATAGGACTACA
Source organism: Gryllus bimaculatus (assembly GCA_017312745.1). NCBI lineage: Eukaryota > Metazoa > Arthropoda > Insecta > Orthoptera > Gryllidae > Gryllus > Gryllus bimaculatus. The sequence goes on from BOPP01000035.1 coordinate 7,212,392, forward strand.
CATAGCTACTTCTACGCGGCTCATTTGTAAAAATACTACTCAACGAGAAAATGTTAACCTAGCTGAAAAAATAGCGCTGCAAACTAGAGAATATGTCGCAATCTGCTAAAATGAAAAATAGGCTATATCATAGTTTACTATCGTTTTCAGTTTAATTCTTTACATAAGAACTATTCCCACCGAGGGATTTCTGGCGTCGACAACTTTCCTTACACTCTTTATTCGTGATTTGTAAGATATTTTTCCAATTTACAGTTGGAAGATCACGATCTAATGCATGGATTTTCAAAAACATATTTATCTTATCCAGTAAGAGGAGGAACAACATTAGAAACATCTACCGTTCAACAGAAAACTTAATTTTTAAATTAAATGTTCATGCGCAAGCGCCTACGTATGCCATCTAATGATTGGACTGTGTTGATGATCAGTTCATTTCATGAGATACGCGGTCTGACTCGTGCAGACACTATAGAATTAACTACACGCGAGAATAGAAGATTCTCTTGTGGTTGAGCGCCTGCGACACCTTTTGGCAGCATGTGATGAATTCTTCACCAGACCGCTTCGGAAAGCAATGGACAGATGTAAACGTATGCGTGCGTGATTTACATTTTGTAATTCACTCAATACAGATCGGAATCTGTTCTAATTGAACATGGATTACATTTCTCACGAATAGTTAACCTTTCTTATTTTGTTCTTGCTCTAATCAGATTCTGATCACTGTATCCTTGAAAATGTATGTATTAATGATGTAATATGTATGTATTAAATGCATGAGCATCCAGGTATACAATTTGTGATTTCTTGTCGCTCCGCATTATCGTGAAAAAATATATGGAGGTATTGTTATGTGAACTTACGTACAAAACTATCAACATCACTCTGCAGGCATTAGGATCTAAAATATACAAACTCGTTCGCGGAATACGAACACTGATAGCTTCAGACAAGTATTTTCTTTACATCTAAAAGCAGAAGTAAATACAAAACTGGGAATGGCTAGCAATAACCAATAGGGAATGGCTAGCAACCATCTATCGAGTTTGCACTAGCGGTTTCTGTATCGACCAGATCAGTTATTTGTCGACTGTCTGTCCCCACAAAGGCCTGAGCGCCGTGGCCCTCCGAGGCGCTTAAGCCAGGAATGATCCGCTGCCCGCTAAGCGCGCTCTCGGCCCACAGATGGCTGGCCACGTGAGATCGGCCTCCGACTCGAGCGGTCGACAGTTCCCGGTCGGTCCATGCGCTGTCCGTCCGCGTGCCGTCAGCCCGTTCGCCGCCACGAGTAAGGGCAGCCTCCGACCAGAGTACCCTGCCGGTCCCCGTCAACCCGTGCGCCGTAAGCCATTGCGCTGTCAGCACTTGCGCCGTCAGCACTTGTGCCGTCAGCCCTTGCGTCGTCAGCCCTTGCGCCGTCAGCCCTGGCGCCGTCAACCCTTGCGACAGTCCCTTCTCCGTGAGCTCATGCGGAGTCAGCTGGTGCGCCGTCAGCCCGTGCGCTCAGTCCTTTCGGCGTCAACTCGTGCGCCGTCGTCTGTTCCCCGTAAGCCCGTTCGCTGTTAGTCTTTTAGCACCCACCATGCGGATCCTGTGCTCATGCTACATGCACATGCAGAGTATTTGTCAGGTAGGAAGGTACCTCGCCTCTTCCTCAATATTTTGGGCTGCCGTTTTACGACAGATGCCAGTATCTAACTAAAGTTCTCCTTGCTATGTTTGGAAGCATGGGCAAAACCTGTATAATGTAAGTATGGGCATTTGCATACCTGGCCGAGATATTATTCGGTAAATAATATTTTGTCTTTAATAAACATTAGATTTTTATTTAAAACATTATATGTAAACGAATTTACTTCGTATAGTAATGTAAATAAAGATAAAACTTGAAACTTAACTTTCGTTTGTCCATGGTATATTACATTTTTTCTATTTTTTCTTTAAAATACTTTTAAAATTAATTTCTTATGCGCTAAACTACAATTGTAAACCAACAATTTGTTAAACCAACGAAATGTTCAAAAACGTCCCTTCCGAATCATTATATTTTCTTAAGAAAACGTAATTTCATTAAAAGTGTTCCCCATCCAATAAAAGAATACTCCAGAAATCTTGACCACGGTCATGCTTAGAAGTGCAAATGCTTGCTTAACACTTCTCACCAACCTGTGATGGCCGGCGCCTGGGAGTCTCTGAGGTCATTTGTGACTTCAGTAATATCTATCAATTCTTTGAAATAATGACACAGAAGTAACTAAATTGGATCATAATATAAGATCATGAATTAATTTTGTTAATTTTAGTTTTATTACCAATTGGGGGGATCTTAAACTTTGTGTTAAAACATGGTGAATATTAGTTCCAAAAGAATTTGGAAAAAAATGTAAGGATTTATTTTGTGTACCCATATGTACTAGAAATTGATATAAAAGAAAACACAGAAAAATTGAAGAAACAAACTGCAAATTATTTATAATGGATAAATTTGCATTGAATTTTACATCTAATAAACTAAAATTTTTAGAAGATAGAATAAATTTATTGAACAATTCCATAAAAGAAAATAGGAAAACTAGCCGTTGCAGCAGACTTTTATTTGTATAAGTGAAGTACCATTTTTTTCTCGCAGTTTAAAATTTGAGGAAACATTATTTGAAAAGGCTGGTTTTAATTACATTTTAAACTGAACATTCGAATGTTGGTTTTCTTTAATGTTTTTGTCTGGACCCAATTATAAAGAAGTTCGTATAGGTCCCATGGGCTCCTACACTTTACATTCACTTCGTCATTCATTATACATTTTTTGTACATGTATAACTTGTATTTCTAGCGTCGCACGAGTATATTCTCATAATTGAACTTTCCTCTACTGCTTCTGGTTTGAGCGGGTCAATTGTATTTCTTCCTCCAAGAAATGTCAAATAGTGATGTACGAATTCTTATCAATAATTGTGAGTAACGCTAATTACAAAAGGAAAATAAATTGATTTCGCGTCGCAAAATTGAAGTTAAATACTATAATGAACTGTGAATTCACATTATGTAAGGAGATTCGCGGATTTGTAGTTAATTTGCACACCACAACAGACTCTAAACAAACTTTATTGCTCCACTCCCGGAAATAAACTAAGTAATATTCAGATGATAAAACTAGCATTGGACTTATAAAGAAGGAAACTAAAATGTCTAAACAAAACAAATTTTGAAAAGGATGCAAATCTTGTGCTCGGAGCTCTGCCGAGCAGCGCCTACTTGGGAGTGAACCCAACACTCGGAACTCTCCCTCTAGAGGAAAATTCAAGCAGCCTGATCGGTAGACTTCTCCGCTTAACATCATGCGAATGCCGGAGCAGTACCATAACAGACCACGCGTGACATTTCTTTCCTCTCCCTCGTCCTATTCGTTCCCCTTACTCCTCAATTTACATGTATTACCTACACTACCACACATGTCGGGAAACAAATTGGGGGCTTAGATCTTAGCGTCCTGACTGAAGTGGTGCCCCGCTGGTAGGAGATACCTCGAAGAGGAAACCCCGCGAGCCGACGATCAGGTCAGCGTCGGAGCTCACAATCCGCCATTAAAATATGCACTACACTTACGGGGCTAATGACCTTAGCAGCTAATGCGCCCGGAATCACTAATCAATTCCAAGATAAAATCATGCACTACAATTGCAGGAATAATTACCTTTGCATCTGACGCACCCGGAATTACCAATCAATCGATCAATCCAGCGACACGACCTACACTTTGAGCACTGATGACCTTAGTACTTGACGTGGCCACACCCCCTTGGCGTGGAGCGGAGCGCGCGGCGGTGACGGGCGCGGGGCGGGCGTGTGCGCAGGTGGCGTGTGGCACAGAACCTCGGAGGGCGACGGCGTGGGCGGCAGCGCGGCGGCGGCGGCGGCGTGCAGGCGGCGCGATGTGGCGCTAGCGATGCGCTGCCGACGCCACGGCCGCCTGTGCGTGCTGGTGCTGCTGCTGACGGTGTACGCGGGCGCGCTGCTGCTCCTGCTCGCACTGCCCGCCCTGGAGCCCTACAGGGTGAGTTCTTTTCTCTCCCCCCTTCCTCCTCCTCACCTTTTCTTCTTATCTTATTATTTTTCTTCTCCTCTTCCTCGTCTTCTTTTTCTCCTTCGCGTCTTCTTTTTCTCCTCCGCGTCTTCTATTTCTCCTCCACGTCTTCTTTTTCTCCTCCACCTCTTCGTTTTCTCCTCCACCTCTTCGTTTTCTCCTCCACGTCTTCTTTTTCTCTTCCACATCTTCTTCTTCTCTTCCACGTCTTCTTTTTCTCCTCTTCCTCGTCTCCTTTTTCTCGTCCACATCTTTCTCTCCTCCTAGTCGACTTATTTTTCTCCGTCACATCTAATTTTTCTTCTCCTCGTCTTATTTTTCTATGCGCTTTCTTTTTCACCTTCTCATCTAATTTTCACCTCAGGTTCGTTTTCTCTTCTTTTCTTTCTTTTCTTATCTTTCCTTTCCTTTTTAGATTTTATCTTTTTTCCTTTCATCTTGTTTCTTTTATAAATGTTACTTCTTTTCGTTTTTTCACCTTCCTGATTTAATTTATTTTCCTATTATTGTCCTTCGGCTTCTTTTTATTCTTCGAAGAGTCATGTTTCTGAAATGATGAATGAATGAGTAGAGGATATTATGAGATGGTGATGCTTTAGCTTTTCCTAGACGCAGAACTACAGAAAACGTTCGCGCATTACACAAGAATCAAACCCACAACCGTGCAAAGAACGGCTACAACATTTTGCGCATCTACAGAGTGAATAATTCAATTTCTTATAAAACGTAAACGAAGTACTCGTACTTTCTACTATCAGCTTGTCGAAAATGTGAACCATATCTGACAGTCTACGTTACCCATCAAAATGCTGCTTTTGAACGATAAAGGTTTTTAGTCTTTCTGACTGTGGACTGTGGTAGGGACTGTCGGGTAACTTGCCTTCTGAAGGCTCTGTTCCGTGCTGACCTGTTGAAGTCTGTGGTAAATATCTTAGGTGCGATTACATCTTACCTACTCCAAACACAACCCTGAAGTCAAAATAATTACTTCTTGAACATGCACCTTGCATCTCCATATTGGCAGCACATATTTTTACTTCGTTGTATACATACATTATATACGGAGTATTATACAAATTATAGGAAATGCTGAGCAAAAAACGGAGATTTTCGGCAGAAAAAATTTTATTGCCGGGCCCTGGTAACGAAAATGTAGATAAACCCAGTTGCTAAATAATCACGAAAATCCTCTAACATGTGGTGTAGCCAGAATCCATGTTTTGTGGGTCCTCTATACCGAACAATTGATTGACATCAACCGTCTGTCCGTCCGTCTGTCTGGTGTATGTGAACAACACTAGCGCCTAAATTAATGTCTATGAGCTTATTCCCTGAAAAGGGGCTGAATATCCAAAATTTACCACTCCCATTCCAATTATTTTTTATTCGACTACGCTCGAATAGTTATTGCCACAGGCAACAAAAAAAAATTATGAAATACTGATTTTCTGGGTTTTCTTTTCGAGAAGTGTGTGCGGGTGAGTAGAGGATTAGTGCAAGAGCAAGCACATCCTTGGCAAAGCGCTGTGAATAGCTCAAATTATTCGCTTAAATTATGCCTCGCCTATGAAACAGCGTCACTTAATTAACCGAATTAAATGCCTGGGCGACTAATTGAGTCATTTAGAGATCGCAAGGGGCAATGTGCGTAGCAGTTATGTAAACTGCTCTTAGGTAGACGTTTATCTGGTCCTCTTGACAACTAAGATGGATGAAAATGGGAAAAACTCTTTTTCTCTTTTAACCCCTATCGATTATATCAGTTTTACATTACCGATAATGAATAATTTACAATTTGTATTCTAAATTCACATTACGTTATTTTAAAGCAATTCAAAAGTAGTACTAATGTAATAAAATTATTCTCCATTTTGAATGAAAATTCAATTTCACACTTAAATATTTTTCAAAACTATTGTCAGTAATTTGAGTCAATTAAAAAATATTTATTAACACCAAATATTCATTTCATTTTGCAAAATCTTTTATGGTTCTATAGATTAAACAAATGTGTTAAGACGTGTAATGCATTGAGGAATCTTGAGACCTTGACTCAAGGGCTTTCTATTGCCAGAGATAAGTTAACGCCCGTGGTACGTATATGATTTTATTTTTACCAAATTTAATTATTCATATTTACTTATTTACTAATTAACTAGTTGTTAACTTGACTGGATTTCCCTCCCATAATTCCCTTTGATAATTCTCCCCTATTATTACCTCCGTAAGATAACGTGCAGTAACATCAAACTCTATATCAACTCGTCACCAGAATCCTCTCGATCCATATAAGTTATGCAGTGAATATCGAGCCTCATATCTAAGGCAATAATAATCAATAACATATCAGTAAAAAATAAACAAATTATTTGTAGCTAAATATTACTTATATGAAAACATCATCATCATCATCATCAGCTTCAGGGATTAAGCCAGCCGGTTGGTTCCGGTCTCAAGTATTTTAATGCTGGATTAAAATTGATCAATTCATTGTTTCTTTGGGTGTCCCACATTTCTCCCTCCTTAAGATATGTAGTTGAGAAGTTGTTTCAGAATGTGGCAATCCTCCATTCTGTCAAGATGTTCCGACCAATTTACTCGATGTTTTTCGATTTTATCAAGGATGCTTGTGATATTTAGTTCCTGACGTGTAGAGGCATTTCTTTTTCGATCTTGGTGAGTGTATCCTCTCACATGTGTGAGAAATTTTATTACAAAAGCATAAATTCTGCTAGTTTGATTTTTTGTTGGAATCCAGTTCTCAGATCCATAACGAAACATGGGGATAACCATTAATTTATTGAATTTTAGACGCGTTTCTTTGCTTGTTGCTTTGAGATTTTGCTAGATGATCCCTCGTATTCGGTTGAATTTATTTATTGCATCGTTCGTGTATGAGGTGCTGTAACCTAGATAGTTGAAATTGCTGACTTGTTCTAAGGTAACATTGTCACGTACTATTTCCGCTCTGAATGGATCTATTCCTTTGAATGCCATTATCTTAGTTTTATCAACAGAATTTGTGAATTATACTCTCTACACAAGTAAACTTATTTCAAGAATTCGTATTTCTTATTTACATATTTTTTCGTAAAAAAATAGTGGTACGAAAAGTATTTAATGACATACGGTCGATAAAGCAAATAGCAGACTTGGTTGTTATTTCCAGTTTATCGCTGTAATGACGTGAAAAACGATTGAAGGTGGGAATTCTCTTTCTTTGTTTATATGTCGGAACCTGAAACTAATCCCTTTCCCCATAAACTCTAAAAACCCAAGCGAAATACTTCATGCATAATATATGAAAATTTAAAAAAATAATGTTTATACGTGCTACGTTTGACTTGCTATTTTCATAAGGAAAGAAAAAGAAAACAATTCTTAAAAGGTAAATTCTTGGTAACATATTTGATGTCACTAAGGTAAAACTAACGTCAAACGCTAAGGTCATTAGCCCCGTAAGTATAGTGCATGTTATATCGCGGGAGGTGGCGGTGATCTCCCTTCCGGTAGATGGCGAAATCCGGCGCCGACCTTACACCTCGACTTGCCGGGTTTTCTTCAACCCGGTATCTCCCTCCACCGCCCCGGGATAAGCTATAAGCTTCCGAATGATCTCCCAGCATATGAGGTAGTGTTGTGCATGTAAGTGTGTAAATAAAGAATAAGGATAGGACAAAGAAGAGGAAAGAAAGATCGCGCGCAGTCCGTGGCCCGTTTGTTAGGGTACTGCTCCGGCATCCGCATGGTGTTGATCGGAGAAACCTACCGTTCAGAGAAGCCGACCGCCAGGATTATCTCCCAGACAGCGGCTGAACTCGACCCAGCTGTGTGGCTGGTGTCGAAAATCCTACGGCAGGGCCGATGCCGCTTGCGGGGGCAGGAAGAAGAATGGGGAAGGGGGGGCGAACGGGCGCGAGAAGCAACGGCGCTTCGAAGCCGTAAGAGTTTTATCGTCGACAGCTTCCCTTCTCGCGACGCACGCCGCAATTTCTGCCGACGAACGTGACATACGATTGGTCGTAAATCAAGACATTATAGTATTTTGTTCTCATCCGGCGAAGCCATAAATCCTTTTGAAGAATTTTTGGTCGCTGAATACGCTTGATAAATTCTTTCTTGTCGTTTTAACATCGGATTTCCTGTACGTGTAAAATTGGGAGACATTTGGAAGTTTCTTTAATTTGACTTAGACTCCTTAAATATTTTGGTCGATTCCTTAAATCGATATTATCCATTTGTATCATTTAAGCTATTGATACAATAAGAACGTAAGTCGTTTTACGTTATTATTGCATAAACATCATTTCTAGAATTGCAGTATCTCCTCCACACGGATATATCAATTTTGCTTCTCTAAATTGCTCCTAAATGGCTACACAGTTGTAAATGTAAATGTGCGTTGCACACAAGCCAAATATATTGTTTCGAGTACGTCGGCGAGTAAAAATGTCGGGTCAAATGGCTTTCTTCGTTCGCGGTCTCCTTTTCGACGATTTCAGTTTTTAATAATAAGTTAGGTCAATAAAATAAATCATTTTGAAGCTGGGCAACCTTAAGGTTTCATGAAACCCAAATAAACTTGTGCGAGAGCCTCTGTAAATAACTTCTTCAGTTCTTTGTTTTTTTGGTTGTTTTTTTCAGAAATATTTATTTTACGAACGTTGTTAATAAATTTGTAACGGTAGCAATAAATTAATGCTGCCTGAACTGCCAAGAATTAATTAATTAAATGTGAGTGGGTAGATTCATATAAAAGTAATCACAATAATAATACTAATAAATAAAAATAGTAATAATAATAATAATAATAGTAATAATAATAGTATTAATAATAGTAATAATAATAATAATAGTAATAATAATAATAGTTATAATAATAATAATAATAATAATAATAATAATAATAATAATTTAATTTCACCTCTTGGTCATAGGTAAACGATTGGGAAGGAATGTGTTTTTCGTTAACAACCGCCAACTACTGTTGTTCAGAAGATGTAATTGTTATAAATGATCTTTGACTGATAATGAAAGGATTGATTGCCTCAGCTGGGAATCGAACCCAGCAGTATCTTGTGGTTACCCCTGTTGCTCTGATCCCTTGAATATGCCCGGATCAAAGTTAGAGCAAGTAAGCATATACTGGGAGATTCGGGTTCGATTCTTGGTTGAGGTAGTTAAATCCTTCAACAGTCAAACATCACGAACCACGTGACCACAACACGGGGACGTCGCTTAAAAAGCCAGACTAGGCACTAGCCGCCATGTTGCATGGAGAGCGAGAAGTATTGATAAACGTTTTGAAAGTGACAATTTTCAACAGTCACCAATCAAAAATAATACGAAGATGCAATATTCAAAAGAAATTCTTCATAAGTCTGTTTCAATGACTTCTAACGAGGTCATAATGTTGGTATCTGGTGGCATTGAAAATTCCCGCTAATATTGTGACGCACACTAGTGTCTGAGCTTATTGGCTGAAGTCGGATACGATGCGCAAGAGCACCCCTGGTTGAGTGAGTACTATTCTTCGATTTATTTACAGTGTTCTTTGACAGGTCATCAGCTGTTACAGAAACATCCAATCCGGAGCTTAAACATCACCACAGTGACATTACTGTATTGACGTTTAAGCTCCCGATGGGATGACACCAACACAGTTGATTTACGTCAATGGACAGTGTTTAAATCTAAATATAGTGCGTGTTTCAAAATGATTTTAAGTAAATAAGAATAAGATACACATTTTTTATGGAGAATTGTTTTGTCAAAAAGTGTCATCTGCAAATGGCACGGATCAATTCTGTTAGGAAGTACTCCAAATCAATTCTGCTAGGGAGAAGTGCGGTGAGTGTCATCTTTTCTCTGCTTTAAAAGAGTATGAAGAGAGTTTTTTCCAATATCTGAGAACGACACGTAGCATATTGGAATTTGTGCCGCAAAAAACTGAAACAAGATTAACTAAGAGGTGGAAAAATTGGCACAAACATCCAACTTTACCAGAGGAGAGCGTTGTCACTTTGCGATTAGTAAAATACATCTTACGACCAAATTTATTGATCATTTCCATAAAGTTTGTCACAAACCAAGTTCATTATATATTTTTTAAAAACAGTCTTTCTTTATCGTGCAACTTTTTAAGATACGGCACTAAAGATAGTACAAAATGTTAATCGTCGTCAAAAATTCTCTTTCTTTTCTCCTTCAATACATCAAGCTTCTTTTTTTCTATTTCAAGCATTTGTTTTTGAAATGCATCTCTTGAAATTAACCTACTTCTTCTTTTATGTTGATGATGGTGGTGGTGGCGACGATTGTAATAGATGCATTACCGAGGGAAAAGCAGATTGTTGCGGTAAATTTTCCTCTCCATTTATATCTTCAATACCAATAAAACTACGCTGAAGGTAAATGGCGTCACCCTCGCAAATCATCAAAACATCATTTTCTGCTTGAGGAGAGTTAAAAGTTAGGTTTAAATCTCGATATGTTGAAGGTGCAGGTTGTTGTGATTGCCGGAAATGGTGCTGGTTTGAACAATGTTTTTTAGAAAGATTAAAGATTTTAAATATCGCCACTTTATATATTTTTTCCGCCGAGTCACCTTGTCGTGTAAAGGAATGTTTTGAAACTCCGCTGAGAACTGGTCGCGAAGATATTTCCATTTTTTCGCAGTGATAGTTCTAAAACAAATAAATAACATTCGACACTATCAATTTCTTGAAACTTACAGTATTACCTATCGTTCAAAGCAAATAGTAATTTCAAATAATACAAAAACTGTACAATTAAATTTTAAAATATGTTGTAGGTATTTGACTACTGTACCATAATTCAAAAGTGTTTCCTTCTCTTTTCTCATGAGTGCAAGTACTATGGGGAAAATTATTGCAGAGACTGGAGGAGTTGCATCCATTACATTTGCCATCTCCAAACCGGGCTCTTTGAAACAATTTCAGATGATTTTTATAATGTTTGGAACTTTCCACAAGTTTGAGGCGTCATGGCAGAAAACACGTTTGGGTGCTATGTCCCCAGAATACTAGTTCAATGTACTTTAATTACAAACATACTTTTATTGTGTTGCAGGGAGAGGCCGAAGCAAATTATAAATTTGCAATATTAGACGTTAGTGTCTATGGGAAGTAGCGTGACGGGGTAGTTTCTAGGCATCCGACCTGTACGCATGGTTAAATGCAGAGAAACATGTGATACTCACAGCCCAGGGAACTTTCAAATATCTCAACTAAAGCACCATTTGTATTTCCCTGTGATGAAGCTTGACCATTACTGGTACTGTGTTTGTTGAAAACGTTCAAGGAACATCATTAAGCCTTGAGCGGGAGTGTTTACAAAAAACATTTTCAAGAGCTAGGAAAACCACAGAATGTGCTTTTGGATTATTATAATTCAAATTGAGGATACTGTCTACACATATTGAAACTGATAAAAAATTAGTAGAAAAAAATCAGTAAAGTGTTTTATAAAACACAATTATCGATAAAGAAGTTTTTAAAACCCACCTTGATATCGCCTAGATACATCTGGATCCGGAAAACTTATAGTAAAGTACAGAGCTACCGTTCAATTCATCTTCAAATATGCGGGTTTTTTCGATTCGTATTTAGTAATCCACTGGTTTTCACTCAGAAAACTCAGTGTCACTGATGCTGAACATGTATTATATTTTATTTCTAGTTATTCCATTCACTAATAACGTAACTTTTAACTTATATTAAGCAATGCATGTGAAGTTATGTAAATGTTTACTTATCATCATTGTTCATTTCCTGAGAAATTTCTTTCCAGCACCTTTCCACAATGTTTCTTTTCACTTGTCGTTTGACCCTTTATCTCGTATTGCGGGCCTCACGAACACCTTCGATATCAAAAGTTGTACATCCACATTCACCAGAATACAAACGCACGCTGTGAAGTCGCGGCTTGACTGAAAACCAGCGTGTGCAGCTAGCGCGCCGACCAGAGCCCGGCAACTCTCCATCAAAATTGGGGACAAAGCTAGAGGTTGCTACTATAGGATGCGCTAGTGTCGCCGGATACAGCAGCTGATAAGACTCGCTACTTTCACACATAAAAATTGGTCAAGAAATACGAATACACTTTAATTACGAGCGATTTATGAAATAAATTACAAAAGAAGTTAAATACTACGTGTTTATCTTCTAAAATGCATTTATTCATAAGAATACACGCATGAAAGAAAAGATAGCGCGTACAGCGGCGCGATTTTATGTAACAAGCGCGTGTGTTTGCGTCCCGAGAACCCATGTGCGTTTTATATAACGTTGGTAGCAGTTCGTATTTTAGTCCGTGTAAGAAGGTGATGCTCTAGAGCGCGCCACTGTAATGGGCCCACCACGTTACATGGAAGTTATAGGGCCCTGGCGCCGACACTCCCGTCAGCTGGCAGGCGTTGATGAGAGAGCGCCAATAACTTTCGGCGAGCGTTCGTTGTGTCCGACACCATTTTGATAACATGGCGCAATCAAGCTGCTGAGTGACGTCATTCGGCGCCGGAAACCAGCGTTCAGTGTGAGCCCATTTCGCACCGCTCCGATGTCAAGCTCGGCTCTCGCGGTTCGGCCTTGTCTCCTTTCTCCGCCAAACCCTACCCTGCCCCTCCCTGGCCGCACCCCCAAGCCACGCCCTGCCTCGACACAACCGCCCCTGCCCGCGCCGGTGCAAAGCAATCCCTAAATACGTAAATGCAGTGCGGGTTGCATTAAAATAAATTTTGGGGGTAAATTTTTAATTGGGGGTAATGAATTTTGAAACGCGTAGGCTGCATAAACAATTTTAGTACTTTTAATTTATATAGATTATGAGAGACTCGTTTACAAATGTTCAAAATCACTTTTAAGTGCATTGGACGTCCAGTGTTTGCAATTTGATCACTCATTAATTAGTAAGGAAACATGTAAATAGTGTGTCGGGTTGCATTTTTGCCAGTTACAACAGACTCCAAAAATCCACATTTTTTGTTTTAAATATGTTCTAAGCACCCTCACGGGGCACTTACCTAACAGTAGAAGCATGCACGATTTTGCGACGTTGGTGTTTTATAACCAAATTCTTCATCTTTCGTTACTGTTTAACGTAAACATAAGACGCATTCGAAGAACCCACCCTTAGCCTTCATGACAGCTGCCACTCTCGAAGGCAAACGTTCAATCAGGTTCTGGAAAGTTTCTTGGGTAATTCCAGCCCATTCTGCGCGGAGTGCTGCACTGAGGATAGGTATCGATGTAGGTTGGTGAAGCCTGGCACGAAGTCGGCGTTCCAAAACATCCCAAAGGTGTTCGATAGGATTCAAGTCAGGAATCCCATTCACGTGCAGGCCAGTCCATTATAGAGATGTTAATTTCATGTAACCCCTCCGCTACAGGCCGTGCAGTACAAACAGGTGCTGTATCGTGTTGAAAGATGTAATTGCCATCCCCAAATTGCTCATCAACAGTGGGAACAAAGAAGGTGTTTAAAACATCAACGTACGCCTGTGCCGTGATAGTGCCACACAAACCAACAAGGAATGCAAGCCCCCTCCATGAAAAACACGATCACACCATAACACCATTTTAGACGTGTCCAGATACTTTTGACCACGTTGCGTATACACAAAATACAAAACAGTTCATTCCCCACATGCACACAATAATGAAAATTCGCACGATGAGGCAGCTTACCAGTAACAAAGTAGTCGACGTAAATCCCACGGCATTAGGCAGCTCCTCCAGTACAACATACTGTCGCCCGGCACCACAAGCAGGCAGTAAAAGCTCTCCCCTTGCTCTCCTCTTGAGCGCTCGCCTCTCTGTCCCCCCGACTGAGCCCTCTCTGCCTACGTGTGCCTACTTTGCCTACGCTTCGGCCCTACGTGCCGAAAGTTCCTACTGGCTACCCGGAACTTCCAGCCCCCTTCTGGTGACGACGTCACGGTGACTGCCTTCGCACAGGTGGTGAACCCCATAAGCGCGCGTTCTCTGCTGCGCACGCGCCCATTCGAACCGGCCCAACAAAACTAACATTTTTAATAACAATATATCAGGTGGCTCAGTGGTAGGAAGCTGGCTTTCTGACCTGAAGGGCCCAGGTTTGAATCCGGGCGTAGGTTGGGACGGATATCTGGTGATATTCGTTCAGGGCGGGTCTGAGGTCGACTCAGCCTCCTTTCCAAGTGAGTACCAGGATCTTTCCTGGGGTTAAAGGCGGCCGGAGCGTTGTTCTCGGCACACAACCTCATCCTCTCCGTTCCGACGGCAACGACCAGGAGGCCAAACTTCCCCTTCCCGGAGGGACGCATCGGCGGGTGTGCAATAGCACATACGCCGATGCGACCCAAACAATTTATGAACTCTATGCATAACGACGTTGCCTTACGTAAGGCGCACCCTGTTGAAGGCGGTGTGCAGATCAGTAGCGGGCTGAGCAACAAGCTCTAAGCTCCCGATTCAAATTGTGACATATTCACTTCATTCTTTCCCAAAAAGAAAAGAAAAATATCTCACAAATTTTATATATTTTCAAACGCCGTTTCTAATTCAACGAATAGAATAGTATGTTGAATACGGTGTGCAGAACGGTAGCGGGCCGAGCAACAAGCTCTAAGCTCCCGTTTCAAAATGTGACATATTCACTTCAATATCCCCCCCCCAACAAAAAAGACAAAATATCTCACAAATTTTATTCTTTGCAACACCGTTTTTAATTCAACGAATAGAACAGTATGTTGAATGCGGTGTGCAGAACGGTAGCGGGCCGAGCGGCGGCGGAGGTGGCGGCGGAGGCGGCGGCGGCGGCGGTGTCGGCGGCGGAGTGGGCGGCGCGGCGCCGCGGCCGGCGGGCTGCGTCCGGGGGCGTCGCGGCGGCCGCGCCTCGTGTGGTGCCGCCCCATGGGGTACCTGCTGCGGCCGCGCGCGCCTGTCGCGCTCGCCTCTTTCCCGGGCTCCGGCAACACCTGGCTGCGCTACCTGCTGCAGCAGGCCTCCGGTGAGTGACCAGCCATCTTCTCGTGCTTGTAGCTCAGCACAAATGGGTGATGTGGCGTTGCTAAGTGCAGAGGTAAACGAGATGCGTAATCAACCAGTGTTCATCCCCGAAATTCTTCTACTTCTGTAGCGATTTAACTAATTTAATTGGGGGTTGAAAAAATCCTTCAAGTATTTTTATATATTTAAAACATCCTATACGTAAATATTTATTATATAACAATTTATTTCTACACCGTGCCTGCGGATTCCGTTCTTCCCAAAATTATATTATATTTCGAATGACTTCTGAGTTCGTAAAAATACACTATTTATATTTTCTGGAGCCCCACATCTCTTATTTTAACTTCCATTTGATTATGGTAATATTGTATTCATTTCCTTCACATTTTACATTACCGGTACATATTTAGGCCTTCATTTCATTACAGCCTATTTTACGTTGCTAACATTTCTTCAGCTCTAATTGACCAAAGTAATGAATACGTCCCTTTATTGAGAGCTATTGTGAGCATTAAATAGCAAAATCATTTGCGTAAGCGAAGCAAAAGAACATATGACTTTATTTACGTTTAGAGTGTTTAAACGAGTAATCTAAAACCTTATGTTTAGATCAAAAAGCTTGTTTCATATTAGAAATACTCATTAAAACCTGACTGCAAGACAGTGTTCACATTTCAATAAAAAATCCTATTTTCTTTAATTAACCTCCTTTTTATTATGTAATATTGTATATTTTATTGTATTATGTAATATTGTAAATTTTTGAAAGTGGCCAGGCAGAAGAACCGCCAAATCGCCTGACCCTCACCACCAATATATATATTTATTTATTTATCTATTGCGTTCTTATTAATTTGATTTAACGCGGTTTCCGTTTATACATTCTTCAAAAGATAATTCGTAACAATCTCCTTGCTGAAACCTTCGCAAAAACGTGAGAACTTGAATCCTCGCTGATATGTCTTTTTTTATGTTTTGAGGTTCTTTCGTCACTTTCAAGCGAATGACGCGAGGCCCATAAAAGCAGGTCACGACCTGGGCTCCATCAAGCGAACGCGCTTCCTCTCCCGAGAGGGCATCCACGAGCCGTGGCCAGTCGCTTCGAACGCCCTTTGCTGATCATAAAGTCAGAGACACCCCGGGAAACGGGAAATAGCTGTGAATTGAGACTCTTGCTGCCCCCCAAAGCGCGCGTTTTCTTGAAGACACGTGAAAAGTTTATGACTAGTATATCGGAGCGTGTCATGGAATTGTGCACGGTGAGTCCATTTCTTCAGCAACCTCTAGTCCTTTTTAACAGTACGATATCGCAAAGTAATGTGCACAAAAGTGAATGGAGTAATGGGGCATCTAGGGATATATATTGCACGGATTACCATGTGTATTTTGTGTGGTAACTGAATTTTGTGTTTTAATTGAATGCAGAGATTGAGACAGTTGTGTTTGTCTTGTGTAATTACCGCAAAACTACACTTACTCATTCTAATACATAAGATCATACATTTGTTAATTTTTGTACATGCTTTACAATTGTAACTTTGAATTGCTGAAGGTCAAAACTAATTTTCCCCTTCACTTGCAACTGAAACCTGACAGATAACTTGTGCTCGAGCCAAACTACGAAAAATGCATTACAGAACGCTGGTAAAAATAAACAATCGTTAACAATGCGTCAAAATTATATTTGATGTTTTGTAAAAACAATTCGCTCGTTTTCGGAATGGTCAAAATATAATTTCAGTACAATTGAAACCACATTATTTGACATATATTCACAACACTATCAACATGAATTGTTTTTGCTTTTCACTGAAGGTACAATGTGACGCCATGTCACCCTCGTGTCAGATACAAGCAGCATAAAACAAAGTTATTACTTTTAAATTAACTGTCTGTTGATTATTGTTTTTATATGATTCATTTTATTTTAAACATTTTTCCCCTTTTTATTTAAAATAATAAAATACACGATAACATACATAGCAAATTTAATGTGTTTCATTGAACAACGTTTCGACAATTTTTCATTATCATCTTTTATCGTTGTGTGCTTTACCATTTTTATAAAGGCATTTGTAGTAAGAAACAAAATATATTAATATGTTTTCTTTCTAATACAATACTTTATAAAACACTGCACATTATCATTGTTCAAGATAACACATTAAATTTGTGATGTGATTTTGTTATGTTTTTCATTCTTCTAAATACAAAAGTGAAAAGCTGCCTAAAATAAAGGGGGATCATATAAAAACTAATTCTAATGAGAAGCTAAAACAAACCTATTATCCTTGAGCATGCCGTGCGGTAGGTTGACTCAGCGAGATCTAGAAGGTCGCAGCGAGGGAGGTTTGTTTATGTTCTCGAAAACGCGTGCCTGCTCCTTCGCGTGCATGTTTCCGTCGCGTGGCAAGGGGAAGGGGAAGGGGTGGGTGGGGGAGGGGGAAGGGGGCCATGAAAGAGATGCCAGGGGAGTCTCCATGGACACTCCCTGGAGGCGTGTTTCGCGTTTGTGGCAGAGGCCCGCCCAAGGAGCAAGCGAATGCAGGTGATATGTCCGAGAAGTAGGCATCTGGAGACTGAGCTGACGGCATAGCGAAAACCATGCAAACATTCCAGGTCGTCGTATTTCTGTTTTGTCATTTCGTTTTACTTGCTCGCTCCTCTTACGCAGTAATGTAATGCTGCGCGAAAAAAACGGCGAATTTTCGGCAGAAATATTCTTTGTTTTTGTATTTTTAAAATATCTTATTAGCGAATGAGCGTTGTAATTTAAAAGCGTAAACTTATTTTGAGGATTTTATTTTGAAAAACTGTTTATCTATTGTCTCAATAAATATCTTCATTAGAGATATGCAACGAACCGTTTTCTCGTATAGTAGAACCGTCTGCCCTGTCTGAAAATGCTTTCCATTTTGATCACTATTTTGGGCATTAATGTGCTTATTTTATCACCTAATTCTTCCCAGAAGATACGAAGAAGTCTTGAAAACATCCCACATGATCTTGCTCTTATTAAAAGGTACCCCCTACACCTCAGTAATGTACTCAGAATTGCATAAATGTATGATGTATTTGGCATTTTAGGGCCGAATTAATCCTACTTTTTCCAGCTACCGGTGTTCCCAAGTCTGGGCCCTCTTTTCATTTATTACGCCTCGGGATGATGGAGACAATTAAATAAATAATGTAGAAACAAACTTGAAACAAAGCTGACAAACTATCTCATCATTGCAATTAATAAACACAAATTTATAATCGTTGGATCAAGTTAATTATTACTGGCTTTGTAAGTGAAAAATGCTGTCATAGGACAACACTTCATTAATGTTCAATTTTTTAAAAATCATTTATCGAATGTGCAAGAACAAATTGTAAATAAATAGTTGATTTCTGCATGTAGAGTTTCAATGCAACATTTCGATGACCTTTAATCTTAGTAATGTTAAATTTACTTTAAGAATTAACTTACTGAATAATTCAATTAATACATTCACAGAGTAAATAATTTTTACTAATAAACGAAAAACAAATGCTCAAAGCGTGAATTACATCGACGGTAACATTTGACTTCCTGCCGATAAACAACTGAAACTGACTGAAGTTTGAACCAATTCTCCCATCTCTGACAATCATAACATGTGTGAAGTATCAAAGAAATGTCACGGAGCACGATCACGCTTTTTTTTCTTTATTGAGCACACGATTACAATTTTGCAGGAACAAAGTATCACATACGATTTATCATATGAAAACATCCCTGGGTTTCAGAGGTGCAAAATAAATTTTCAACCACCAATAGATTCTCACGTTTTGATATATGTTGTTTCTCAAACCTTAATATTCTATTTTAATATTTTTATAACGAAAGTTTTTAAATTCCAATTTCAAAAAACTAAAATCTTATAATAACAAAAGTAATACTTAAATTTATGTTAAACCAATAATAGTTTCCAAGCTTTACTGCGTAAATAAATTTCTCTACGATAATGTCCTTCTTTAATTGTTACAGTATTACTTAATGACTGAATACATTAGTGCCAACAATAACCGAGATTTCGATTTCATTTTCCTTCACTTTTTTTAGCTCGACGTCGGGGACAATGTGAAATAACAAAGGAAATGTAATCCTCATTTACATATTGATTAACATTTGCCCTCTTTTCATCTCAATTTTGCATGGAAAAATTACATTTAGAACGATAAAATAAGTACATACATTACAAAGAACCCATAATAATACCACAATAAATGATTACAAATAAGAAATGCATCTTTCTAAAATCCACAAATTCTCTTTCTAAAAAAGACATAAAAACAAATATCTCTGTTTAAATGCAAATATATTTTGACATCATGAACCAATTATTAAAAGAAAGTTTCTTATCTACAAGGGATATGCCCTTGAGATAACTCGTCACTCATACAAAATTGGAATTGTCACAGTTCGATTTTCAGTAGAATTGATGTTCAGTATTAGTGGTTGGGCAGTTGCGTGACATGAAAAGTTTCTAAGCATTTTATGAAATAGGTAAGTCATCGAAATTGAGCAAGGCGCTATCACTAACCATCATGTTTAATTACTAGAGCTGGTGAACGAACTTAAGGTATGCACCCCAGTGTTTCATTAGACCAAAGTAAATTTTATATTTGCCTACAAGACGCATGCTTAAACCCTCAGAAGATAAAAGAAAGATCACGTGCGGAACGTGCCCCGTTTGTAAAGGCACTGCTCCGGCATTCACCTTGTATTTCTGGGAGAAACCCCAGAAAAACTACTGATAAGTGCAGTCGACCTTTGAATTCCCCTCCTGGCAACGGTTGAATTCAATCCAGCTCTCTAGCTAGTGTTAATCCGCCAGAACTCACACCCTAGGACATCCCACACAGACATATATTTACAAATAAATAATATCTACTGAAAATTAATGACGGGGCGTTTTATTTGCATATTAATAGTTTTTTGTGATTAGCTTGAAGTCACTACTGCACTCATTTTCAAGCAAATAAATCAAATGAAACGCAAATAGAAACTATAACTCGTTTCAAAAACGTTATACTCGTAAATATATTATACAGATGTCTCAGAATAAATGTTTCAAACTTCTAGGGCATGAGAGGGGTCGAAAGTAATCACGTTTTGCTATTGAAATTACATACGATGCCGGTGTACGAAATTTTCTTTATTTCATCTGAAAGTGACCTGCCGGACATTTGTGCTTAAGGGCTTGCCTTAAAATCAAGCCGAAGTATAACATATGTAACTCAGTTACACGAAACTTTTCGCTGCATCACCACTGGCAAAATGCAGTCATTTTCGACCCCTCTACTTGTCCTAGAAGTTTGCAACATTTACTCCGAGACATCCAGCGCAGCTTAAGGTGCCAATAGCCCTCCTGCCGTTCCCATTGTGCGATTTGCGCCTGTTGGCAGGTGTGTACACGGGGTCCGTGTACCACGACCACGGGCTGCTGAAGAACGGCTTCCCGGCGGAGGGCGTGGTGAACGGGTCGGTGGCGGTGGTGAAGACGCACGAGTGGGGCGAGGCGGCGCGCCGCCCCTTCGCCCGCGCGCTGCTGCTGGTGCGCGCGCCGGCCGCCGCCATCCTCGCCGAGTTCAACCGCCAGAGCGGCGGCCACGTGGGGCACGCCGCCCCCGACCGCTACCGGCGCAACGGCGGCAAGTGTGAGTCCCCTTGTAATTAAAATCACGCAAAACGGCTGTTGAAATGCCCGGAGAACGCCAGTGGGGAAGTCAACTATTGATTGATGTTTCCTGGCATGTCAACTACTATGGTCATTTGTTACGTTAGTGGATATCCTATCGCGGGAGGTGGCGGTGTTCTTTCCGAGTGCGGTGGAAGCCAGCGCCGACCTAAAAGTCGGCTTGCTGACGACATCCTCTCCAGGTATCTCCCCAAAGGAGGCCCCATTCGTCTCCCAACATGTGTGGCAGTGAAGTGTATGTACGTGTGTGTCTAAGTAAGGGGAGGGAACACGACACATTAGGAGGAAGGAAAGATTGCACGTGATCCGTTTGTTATTCGTAGAGTGCTACGATTGATCGGGGAAAACCCGGAAAACTACCGATAAGAGCAACCGGACGTTAGGATTTTCCTGCGTACATGGGGATGAATTCGACCTAGCTATTTAGCTAGTGTTGAACACCCGTCACCATGAGCCTTCGACCTCTCGGTCCGACAGTCGCTAAAGAACCAGACATTAGTTTACATTGAAGACATGCAAAAAAATAATTCGAACATCCCAAAAATTTTGTTAATTCATAAGATTTGGTTCGTGTTCAGCGTTCATTGTTACACCCCTGCATAGTGTCGTTAAAATTTATAACAAAAATGCATTTTTATTAGGTTTAATAGCTTAAATTCATACATACAACACTTGATACTATTAAAGTACTCTAGTGCGCAGCAAGTGATGTTTGCTCACTCGACAGTTTCACCGAAACTCGGAGAAATGACGCAACGTCCAGTCTCGTTTTCAGACGCCCCGTCGAGTGACGCGGCAGCCGGTTTAAATTTCCCGCCCGGAAGTAACATTTACACTCAATTTTCTCGAAAATGTTGTTGTTGTTTTTTTTCGTAAAACTGGATATAACATTCTACGTGAAAGTAAACATAGTCTGTCGATATAGATAACAGTTATACTGTCGAAACAACATTGTGAATATTGAACTAGTTCTTCAAAAAAACGGATATGGCTATATGTGTGCCCGCGAAAAGAACTGCAAGTAAGCAAATGTAGCTTCATATACCCTTGCACTACTTCAAACACTCGAAATCTTTTAACACTTTTCTAGAAAACAATTGTAATATATTACTAAATACTTGTAACGAAATATATAGCTTTCTCTCTCTCTCTCTCTCTCTCTCTGCTCTCTCTATCTATCTATCTATCTATCTATCTAATCTATCTATCTCTCCCTCTGACTCTAACCCCTCTCTTTCTCTCTCACTCTCGCTCTGTCCCTCTCTCATACTCTCTCACTCTTCTCTCTTCCTCTCATTCACTCCTCCCTCACCTACTCTCTCACTTTCCTTCCCTCTCCCTCTTACTCTAACTCTCTCTCACACTCTCACTCCTTCTTTCTCTCCTCCTCTCTCTCTCTCTCTCTCTCTCTTCTCTCTCTCTCATCTCTTCTCTCTCTCTCATAAGTTGTATATTTCAAACTTCAACTCGAATTCGTTTTTTACTTCAGCTTAAGGGAAATCAATCGCATAGTGTACTGCAGAAGTCGTAGAAACACATTTTGATTGTCAGGAACTCTTTATTTTAAATATAATATAAAATTCTTTTTGATGTTCCTTGTACTCGATTCTTCTGAACGCTAATTTCGCTAGGTGGGCTCACCCCATTTCCTAGCAGCTGGACACAGCCCCAACCAGGACAAACTCTAAGCTCCCTTTACAGCCAGACGTGAGATGTATTAAACGCTTATTACTTCAGTAAATCCTGATATCGTTTCGGAATTCCTCGCGTTGCCCTTTCCGAAAGGGCGACCGGGGCGACGTCAAGCGCGCAAACGGGTCGGGAACCTGAGGAGCAGCGTCGCCTCAGTGCGACTGCGAAGTATCAGGCGCGGCGCTGCCTCGTGACCTTTCCGAGCGGCCATTTCGCGCCCCGATGAGCGAGGCATCCCTCGCCGTCAAAGGAAGACCTTTTGCGCCGCGCGCGCCCTTCCCGTTGACTGCGAGGGCGCGGAAATGCAGGGCGCTCAACTCGAACTTCAAGACATTTATTTGAGTCGTCGTTCTTTTCCGGAACATTTGCGTTTTCACGAAATATATCGGTTGTAATTCATAAATATCCATAGTCACTCAGTAAATCAAGAAAACGACTTCACATACTACATGGAATTCATTGTTAATTGCTTCTTCATACGCAAATCGCTGGTTACAAAACATCGTGGAATACACCTTCCATTCAGCAAATCGGTATAATTTGTCTATTCTAAAATATAAAACACCAGGACTAACTTTGTTCAATTAAAATTTCAATCTGTATGCAAAATCGGCAATACGTTCTAGAAATCGGCTCTTAAATATTTTATTTCTAACGCATCTGAATACGTTACCAAAGTTACAGAATTTAGGCTAATGTCAAAAAATATTTTTGAGAAAACGTTTACTTTTCAATATTTTCCTGGAGTTATTTGTATTTAACTTTGGGAAACGTATGTTGTAGAACGGTGTATGGAGGCTGGAGAATAAATTATTTTCGAGAAATCAGCACATCTTGTTGAGGGAAAATTGTAGTTGACATTATAGACAATCTTGGCGTGGATTTTGGTGCAGTTTAATCTGCATATTTACGGATGTTAACGTGCCTCGCATTGTCTTCATGCATAGAATAATAGTCTTACGCGTCTAGTATACTTCCCATTCATCACTAGATAAGAGTTACCAAGTTCAATTCTTTTTCTATTTGCTTAAGTAAAGTATCTTCTGCTATCTCCATCTTCATAAGCAACAAGAATAGGTTATACACCACTTTAAAACCGCTTCATGAATGTGGCGCACGCCCATTCGCGCTTCATTCACTGTCGGCGTCTTGCGTGCGCAGACTGGCAGCAGTTCGTGCGCGACAAGTTGGCGGTGTGGCGCGCCACCAACCTGGACTGGGCCGTCAACTTCAAGGGCCCCGCGCTGGTGCTGCACTACGAGGCGCTGGTGCGCGACCCGGGCCCGCCGCTGCGCCGCGTGCTGCGCTTCCTGGGGCTCAGCGCCAACGAGAGCGACGTGCGGTGCGCGCTCGAGCGCCGGGAGGGCATCTACAGGTGCGCGCCGCCGCCGGACAGGCATCCGCACTCATTTTAACGTACAAGTTCACTTTAAGTTTCCTGTATAATACATTAATCTTCATTAAATTTAATGACATTTCTCACAATGTAGCGTTCGGACAAAATATACGGAGATAATTGTTCGCTCTGTACAATTAATCACATAGTAGATGATGATGATCACATAGTTGATGTCTGCGGTATACAGTAAACTCGCGATATTCATATGTAACTAGAGCTGATGATACCTCGGATTAGAAAAAAACTCAGAATTCACGAAAAAAAACATACCTAACGGAATTTTCAACTACAATGCAAAACAAAGACAAAGAATACCCTCGGATAAGATCGCAAAAAGTTCCCCTATACCAAATGACGTATGAGTTGTTACACTATATCTGTAACATAAAAATCATATTTTTTAAATATTTCTTTGCCCCCGTAGCATCACCCACACCTTCCTTCAGCCAAAAAAGTGTTTTTTTTAATTTTATTTTTTGTCAACACTATTTTATCTTATTGAAAAGAATATGAAAAATGAGACAATATTTTACCACAAAAACATTTTTTGACATTTTGTCAGTGCCAAATTCAAACGCAAAAAAAGTTTTTTGAAAATGAATAATTAAAGGTAATTTTTACTGTGTCTTAGAGGCTTTGAACAGGCACGAAAAAACTCAAAGTTTCTCTCAAAACACATATAGCTGTGAATTGTTTTCAGATTTTTCGACAGCTGGCTGTAATTGAAAAATAAAAATCATTTTTAACATTCACAACCTGTAAATTACCTTAATTTTAAATATACTTTGAAAACAGCAACAGTTCTGTGCGTTTACATTTGATACACACGAATTCACACACGTTATTCTCTTATCTCTTTCTCGCTGCCTCTCTCTTCCTATCTCTCTCTCGACTTCCTCTTCTCGCTCCCTCTTTCCCTCTCTCTCCTTTTCCTCCCCTCGACTTCCTCTCTCTCTCCCTCCCTCTCCCTCCCTCCCTCCCTCCCTCTCTCTCCTCACTTCTCTCTCCTCCTCTCTCTCTCCCTCCCTCTAATCCCTCCCTCTCTCTTCTCAAACTCTTCCTCCTCTCTCTTCCTCCCGCTCTCTCCCTCCCTCTCTCTCTTTTTCTAAAAATCTGCGTATCAAGTGTGTCCGATTCAAATGCACCGCTTGCGCGTGTGCAGGCGCGCCGGCGCAGGCGCCCTTCGACCCGTTCTCGGCCAAGATGAGGCGGCGCTGGCGCGCGAGCAGGAAGGCGTGCTGGCGGCGCTCGCGGCAGGCGCGGCCCTCGCTGGACGAGGCCGCGCCCACCACCCTGCCGCCGCCCGTCAGCTGACCGCGCACCGCCCGGCCCCGCTGCGGGCCCCGCGCCCGCCGGGCCCACGCCAGCCGACGCTCGCCCACCCCTGCCCCCAGGGACCACTCGCCCACGCAAGAAGGCACCTCCACGGGGCTCCTACGCAGGCTGTGCCCGCCGTAGCAGTTCAACAGGGGCTTGGCCTCAACAGGGACGAAAAGCCTCCGAAGTCTTTCGAACTCGAGGGTGACAATTATTGTTACGTTTCTTTAAATTGCTAATGTGGACTTGTTTTGGAGCACTGGTATCGACAGCGTTCCTTCCCTGCCTCGGTGAAACATTGCTAAATCAGCTGATTTTGCATTCCCTTCAGCTCCAAATAATTAATCGTTGAAACGGTACTTCGAATTTACAAAGCAGATTCCTCAATGGCAAAAACGAAGTAATAGAAAGACACTGCTTCCAATTTCAGAGGCGCGTGCTAAAGCTAGTGAAAGTCATCAAGCACACCCTATTGTGTCCTCTTCGATTCACCATTAATATTTTCTCATGTATTCAGCAGTTTAAGGATAAAAAGAAATATGATTCACGCTGCTGGCCAGAAAGAAGCGAGAAAGATATCAAAAATCATAGAATGTCGCAGCGTTCCTTGTTTTATTTAACGTAACTGTAACGAATCCTTTATGATTTAGATTTATGCTAAATATTATTATTAAAAATTATTATAAATTCTTGAATTGACGCCAAAGCAATACCTCCCTTATCTGTTATAACGACATTGTAGGCTGCTGTCAAAGTCTTAAGACTGAAAGAAAAACAATTGGGATTATGGTGATTCGACCATTGCAACGAATATGAGTCGAGAGCATTATTATCTTACATGATTTTTTATGAAGTTGTATCGTAGCAAAGCTGTAAATATTGAATAAGCCTCAATCGTCGATATTATCAATTGATTTCTTACTTTGGCTTGTTTTTGTTAATAAAAATACAGAAAAGACAGTTTATATTAAACTTTGAAATATTTGGCATTGTTTATGGTAGCAGATTATTCTGTTAATTCATGTTGTACTACTGGTAACCATTTCTATTATTGAAATGTTTGCTTGCTTTCTCTATTGCTCAGTAACGCACACTTGCTATATTTTGTTCCTATAGAAAACTCGCCAAAACTTCGCATGTCAAAAATCAGAACATTTTACGACTATGAAAAATGAAACATATTTGAAGAGTTGCCTCGAATAAATATCTATCTTATAAACAACGTTACAGTTAAGGGGGGAAATATCATTTTAACTTTTTTTCAAGAAATATTTAAAATCTTTAAATTTGTTACATGTTAATCATATTCTCCACAAAAAGGTTGGCGAAGTATACAAATAAAAAATATATAAAATTTATTGGAATATCCAACTGTTTGAATCGTAAGAAAAACATTTCATCCAAGTCACCATGAGGTGGATTTCAATTTGTATCTACAGAAACACTTATTTAATTTGTCAGCGTTGCTTCAACTGATAAAAGATAATTTTCAGGTTTTAAAAACGAATTATTGGATTACTTTTCCGAGAACGTGACACAATGTAGTCGCCTGAAACTGAAATATATTCTGACTGAATGATACATCGCTCTTGTGGCCTACAAGTTCCAAGTTATTACGATGTGGGTCGATAAAAATATTTCACTTTTATTCCAAACACCAAAGAAGTATTTTATATTCCATTGAAGAGTTTTTACTCGACAATAGATAATTTGTAACATCTTTTTTGTACCTGTTGGTATTGCTACAGAGATAGAGACTTTAAATGTACGGTTTTAACTGTTCCGTTGACATTTCCTTGCGTTTCAATTTGTTATCTCTGCGTATTTGTGTTACTCTTGGTCCAGAAACTCAAACATCTTACTGTTCTAGTCAATTTATAGTGTTTTTTACGTAGATATTCTGAAATACAGAAAAACGAAAACGTTCATTGCAGCTTTCATTTAACTAAATTTGAAATGTGGCCGAAACCTGCCAGAATAGTTTAGGATGTCCATAACTAAATGCAACATTTTTATATTTTTATTAGATACATATTTTGTTGATTTAATTATGTTGGTATTATTATGTCTGATAGGTTGAAAAATACGTTTTTTCATAATTTAAATCATTATGACAAAAATGTTATATTCTGTTTTGAATCTATGTTGGAAACATTAAATCGGGTCAGAGAGTAACAGTTCCATCCTGAACAGATTATATCAGGCTGAGATGATTTTTACACATCTTAACTAATCCACTCATACTTTCGAAAACTCTACATTACGGTTATTTTGCGACGGTTATGCGAAAAAACAAGAACAAACTTTTAGACCGCGGGTAAATCAATTGAATTTAACTGCACGATTACAGAAATGACTCCAACAAATAGAAACATATTAAGCAGTTAGGGAGCATTCATTTTGCTGGCATATCGAGCACTCCAGAGAGAGAAACGAAATTATAATATTGCTTCACTATGCGCACGTTTTGTTGAACTCTCCTTTTGCTTGTAATGGTAGGAGGAGAGGTAAGGGCGAGTTCCTATTTTGTTAGCAATGCAGAAAAATCATACTTGCAATTCAGTAACAGATGCAAATACGTTTTCTGTAATTCGGAAACGAAAATTCTTTTTTTTTCAAAAATTGCTAATCTCGTGATTTTTTTATCCTTATTCACTTACTTTAAACTTTTACTCATCTTTGAACTATTTATAGTTAAAATTACGAAAAGAGATTCTGGAACTCAAGAAAACGTGCGCAGATAATCTTCTCCCCCATATGTCGCATACAGTTTTTACAGTTTTTAGAATAGATAAATCTAAATCTAAATAAATCTAAATTTACAAAACAATTACTCCTTCTGGCAAAGAAGAATATCATGAAATCTATTCATATCAAGAGTAGTGGGAATGCGCAAACCAACCGATACTGTTTCAGAAAATTTATTGAATCTACGCGGAAAAATCCAAGTCAAGAACAAATGTGGTAGAAAAATGGCTTGGAAAGTTGAGACATTAAGTAAAATTTCCAACAGCAAGGTTGCACCTCGAAAATGGGATATCGCTGTAGAAAAGTTAGAAATGTCTTTATATTAACTACATGATAAATAGAACATCCCTAAAACATTGTTCATGTCGTTTAGTATTAAGACTCGAAAGCTAATGAAATAAAGGATGTTTACAAGTTCTGGAAAAATACAATAAATATTCGTTGCGAATACAAAGTTGAACATGTTCCCGAACACGTAATTGAAATGTTATGTATTTAACAAAATTTGTTCACGTATGCTTTAGGGATCTATGGCAAAGAAATGCATCAGTCCACTTGAACACCACCATGCACCATTTTTATTTATAATCACTGAAAATTTGAGTGTGAATTACACGTCTCAGGCGATTTCTGGTCATTGCGTTGCGACATCGCTCATTGTTACATTTGAAATCACAGATATAATCGTGATGGTGATAATAATATCACGAACTTAATATTCGCTATCTTCTATTCGCTAACCCTACCACTCACGCATGCTCGTGATGGACCAAGCAAGGCCTTCTAGAAAAGGATCTTGACTCCGTCAAACGGCGCTTCAAACAAATGCCGGAGGCACGCCGTCATTCTGTTAATTTTACGTTTAGGTTCTAATTTAGTTACACAAAACCGGTTAATAATGGCCTGCGTCAAAACGTCTGAAGCCCACTACCTTCAATCGATTGAGTAGAGAACCTAATTTTTTTGTGAACGAAATCCCTTGGACAGTACTGTTTTAAGTATAAAGATTTTGTAATTTTGAATATTAAGTTCAATATTTCTATTCCGGCAAAATATTTTTAAAAAATGTTTAGCAATTTTCCAGACAATTTTGAAAATGTAACATGGGTTTTATGTAAAGTACCCTCAAAATATTAATATATTAATGCTATCCAGAACGGCACCACTATGGTTGAGGTATTTAGCAAGTTTCGGGTCAAAAGCTCCTAATCTGTGTTATGCACGCTACATATATACATACTGACAACCATCCAAATATACATCCCGACTTTTGGGTACGAAATTGCATGTAATCTCCTCTCCACCCTGACGAATCTTAAGAAGCGCTTTTGGAACAGCGCCAATAGATCTTGACGTGCGTGCAGAGTTACAGGTCAAAATAACCCTAAACATTGATTTTACAACCCAAAGGTTTAAATGTATTGTTGAGGTGATTCAAATAGTTTACGGATTACAATAGCATAGGGAGGAAAAATGAGCATGTGAAGTTGTAGACAAAAATTGACACAACGATGGGAAAAGGTTGACGAAATATTACCGTTCCATAATCGGAACAGAAAATTTGAAAAAATTGCTCTCTAAAATCTATGAGAAATACTTTAAACAGTACCAGAATTGCAGTTCAAGAACAAAAATTAATTGAAAAAATATTTTATGCAAACGCAATATTTTTGAAGTGCTCTATCAAAATGCTATAAATATGTTGAGATAGATCAAATGCAACACTGTTAGTGCTCAAAAAACGTTTTTAAAGTAAAGCTAGAGTTCGCAACATCCACAGCTTCCGAAGTGGATTAAGATGAATACGATATGATTCTTTGCACTGTGCAAAAACTCATGATTTCCACTTTACAACATTTTCCTCATAAACTCCGTCAATCATCTAGTTGGATTGTCAAGCGTCGATCATCTAGTTGGATTGTTTTCTGCAGAAAGATAATTAAATTACTTCACATTCAGAAGCTTGTAACTTTTTTTGTTATAATATTACTTCTTCGGAAACACCTTTACGTATTTTATTGCGTAATGCGGAATTCGAGATAACTATTGAGTTTTATTCAACATTCTAATTATTAATAATTGTAAAACATTAGTAGAATTTTCCAGGAGATAGATGAAAACACTACATTCAAAATAAAATATAAACCTGTATAATCGTTATGAATACTTTAAAAGAGAAAAACCCTTCTCTAGTTTTGAACATAGAATCAATATCTTCAATGAACATTGTGTGAACAATTGCATAAAGGAGTAAGTTGCGGCTGTATACATACTTCCCTTTTGAATATTTTGTTACCCTTCATATGACCAATGTATTTTTTCAGAAGTTAATTGAAGTTTGTAGAAAATAATCGCAGCACATTAACCCTTAAACTAAGGCTTTCATATGGAAACATCTCTGAAAACGCCCAGTGATTCGAATTTGCCTAATTTTCCCTCGTATTTTGTTGAATTGTATTAGGAAACACGTTAATTTAATAACTGAGTGGCAATGGATTCCCGCGCTCCCCGGATTCTTGTGATAATGCTCCTTGTAGGAAATCTAGACAGTCCTAAAGTTTCTTCCTCAATCGTCGAAGTTTCGTTCATAAATAATCGGTTTGCAATGAAATACAGGAATAGTAAAGTAAATATGTGATTTTTAGTGTGCAGAATTCTACCGTTGTGCTCAGATTGGCCTGAAATCCATTTTTTAATGTTCTTTTATTCACATTTCAATCGCATACTCATGTAACAACAATGCCTTGATAACAGGAAACGGTCTAAAACACGAAATTATTCTGGGGGTTTTCGTCTTGTTTGTTCTTGTTTGAAAGCGTATAGTACATGTCAAAATACTTTAAACATTTTAAAATAAATATTAAAATGCTGAAAGAAAATATTCTAACCACGCAATTTTATTTTATGCTAAGATTATGTTAAATTGATAATGGAAAACACAAAATTCATTAATACTATTTCCGAGCTGAGGCCTAGCTGACTTTAAGAAATGTTTTAAACTTTTCTACTGGAAGAACCAAACTGTCTTTAATTTCTCAGCAAATTGAAGAGTAAATTGGAGAAGGAAACAGTTTTATCAATTATATTTATAAGTATATAGGTATAATATTATTCATAACCACTGTACACGATAAAATGCCAAGAATACAAAAGGTAAAGAAAAATTACAACAATAATGGCCCCTGGAAACAGGGCCCCACAAGTTTTGGAAAATTTACCGAACGAACCAAGAGTAAAGTAACTGGGCAGGGAGAGAGTGTGAAAACCAATTGGACCAAATACTAATGAAAATATTATTGATATAATAATACAATTTATTAATTCACGGTAACACGAATGTACTCCGAGAATTTCAGAAAGTTTTTCTAATTATCTACATTTCTCTAAACATTTTATTTCATTATTTTCTGAATAATTGCATCGATTTTGTTTAGTTAAGCGTGTTGAAGGTTTTTCTCGGACGTTTTTTTGCAGTACACATTATTCAGCGTTTTGTACATGTGTTATACAGTAAATATCATCAAAATAACATTAGATGTGTCCATATATGTCAACAAATTGCAGAACATTTTGGCTGGGAAATTACTCAGAAAACACGTAATGTCTATAGGTGAAACTTTCGAAAATAGAGATTTGATAATCGTCGTTTAACAGAAATATATTACAAGTATGTGGTTCTAGGTAAATATATATATAAACACAACATATTCCTATAACGAGAACTTTCGTGAGGAGTACGTTTTTTGAAATGTAAATTACTACTGTAAGTTTATACAGCAGAAATAAAAGTATTATTCAACAAGAAACAAGGCAAATAAGTTTACTATAGAAAAGATGCAAAGGAACTTTTCTCTACGTAATCCTTGGCGGTGGTAATTCGAAAAACTATAATTCTGCAAAATACAATTCCGCATTACTTCCTCAATGTGACTTTGTAAGCCAATTTTAAAAACTAAAGGCTTCAAAATTACATTCCTTATAAACTCTATTCCACCGAAAACATTAAATTTATTATGAACGCAATCTTTAAAAGAAATCTAGCTTTTTTCTTTCTACAGCTATGGAAAATCAAAACCTTTCAAGATGATTGGAAGTTTTGAAAATATGTCGTGCATGTCGATTTCGGTCCTGATCTTTTCAATAGGTTTCTTGTTGAACAATGTGTATCCAATAGCGGACAAGTGTTATTGGATATTCCTAACTAATGTATCGATAATCCAAGGGGAAACTTGGATTTCGGAAAACGAGCGCTGGCGATAACGTGTATAATAGATATCAATCTGAGAGCAATATATTCTTAATGAAGATCTTAAAAGAGAGTAAAGAAATAAAATCATAATTATTTATTAAAGTATGTAGTGTAATAGATCATATCTCTGTGTGACTAAAATAGGTCATATCTCTGTAAATTGGAGGCCTTTACAGAGATAAAAATGTCATTCTTATCTCAATTTTACATATCACAGTTGGAATAAAATGTGTGTCGAAGCCATTCAGTAACAACTTGACATTAACGTTACAAAAACATAATTTGTTTCAACCATGTGAATCCTAATGTAATTGTCATAGTCATGTCGATTCTGACAAGGACTCAAGATTTGGCCTATGATATTCTAAGGAAATGTGTTTTATAAAGCAATCTCTTTTGTGGGTGATTTGCTGCTGTTGGTTGTGTCTCTTGCTCAAGATCATGAATGTAATAAATAAAAATGGAAATACAATACATAACAAATTTAAAATTTGCCATTTTTTAGCACTTGCACATCTTTTGTATCCATCCAATTGTTCCCGAGCTGTTTCTATGTCCCGCACCTTTCAATTTTTTTTTATTTTATTAATTTAATTTTAATTAATTGTGTGTGTGTGTGTGTGTGTGTGTGTGTGTGTGTGTGTGTGTGTGTGTGTGTGCGCGTGCGTGCGTGGCTTCGGTCATTCCTGTCGAAAATTTCGTATACCTGAGAAATATTAGTACTGTGTCAATGAGCTCGAGAAATTGATTGGTATCCACACATTATTTTATAACAATTTGACTGAAGAAAAAGTATTCCCCATACACATATTCAAACGTAATAATGTTGTAACTTTAAGGACTTGCTAAAGATTCCAGTAACACAATTGAGGCGCTCAAGTTGATAACGGCAAATCCCAACCAAGCTTGCATTTTCAGTTAGAAGTAAACGCCCGCCTCGTATCTGCCATCTGCTGATATATCAAACGAATTGGGATTTGGCAAAACCCTAAATTCCACCTTCAAAAATTATCCGGAGTGAAAGTGAACGTGAACGAAAACATAAAAGGTCATTTTTCACAAAACGAACTTCGGTTGGAATCTGGCGTTAATACTCTGAGCGCCACAATTACCTGTAAATTAAAATCATATAAAATTACACGGGCTCTTCAAATTGGACATGCCATGAATAATTTAAAAATTATAAAGATATGAATGAAATTAAAGTTGTTTGTGATTTTATATTTGAAAGATTGGAATACAATTATTGATACTATGAACTGAATTGGAAGGTAACTCATGAAATTAAGTGTAGTACTTTTTAATATTTTCTGAAGCTATTAGTAATTTTACTTTCTCGCCTTATTCTTATTGTGTATAGAATGATGAACCAACTGCTTAGGGAACAGTAAACAAATAAAAGTTCTGATGAAGGTAACCTTTCAGGAACGATTTTTCAATGTTTGCAAGCTATTTCATGTACATTCATTTTATATAATAAACGTACTACTTGCTCAAAAACAATTCAACTAATGTTTATCTGAGGATATTTTCAAATGTTACTTAGATTCATCATTCATTTTTAAACTCAAGTTTTTGCATCTAATAATTAATGAATATTCATTAAGTAATATTTATCGAAATACAACTATATAGCAAAATACCCGACGTTGCCATGCTTTTTTCATATCCAATCCTTCTCTCCGCATCCCTCTTTCTCTCTTCCTCTCCCTCTCTATCTCCCTATATCTCCCTCTCTCTCTTTTCGTCTCTCCGTCTCTCTCTCCGACTCTAACCCCGTCTCCCTCTTCGTCGCTCTCCCTGTCTGTCTCTATCTCTGTGTATCTGTGTTTGTTCCTCTCTGCCCCTGTCTCTACTTGTGTCTCTCAGTTCATCTGTGCCTGTCTCTTGACTCAATCTCTGTCTACATCTCTCAGCGTCTCTGTGTGTTTCTCTCTCTGCGTCTCTATGTGTTTCTCTCTGTACGGCTCTGTCTCTATCTCTTTGTGTGTCTGTCTACCTGTACGTCTGCCTCTGTCTCTACCGCTGTTTCTCTCGGCCTGGCTCAGTCACTCTCTGTCTCTCTGTCTCTTGTCTTTGTTTTCTCTCTCCGTCTGTGTCACTTTCTGTCTCCCACCCTCTCTCTCTCTCTCTCTCTCTCTCTCTCTCTCTCTCTCTTTATATATATATCTTTGTCTTTCTCTATCTTTATCTGTCTCCGTTACTCTTTGCATCTCTCCGTCTCACTCTGTCTCTCGTTCTCTATCTCTCGCGCGCGCCTGTCTGGCGGCCCGTCTAGCGTGCACGCCCGTCTCCTGGGCCTCGCCCAGCGTCGCATCACACGGCAACGCTGCGCCACATTGAAAACCAAGGGGAGTGCAATTTAAATGGAAATTGAATTAAAATAAAGCGCAATTTTGTTCTGAAGCGTCATCTAGTAGTTACAACAAAATTAACAGTAACAATAAAACAATGCCTAGATGTACCAACTTTCAAGGAGATCGGTCACACAATGTTGGAGTTCACTGCTCTGGTATATTCCAACATTCATTTATTTATATATAAGAGAGAGAGGGAGGAAGGGGGATAGAGAGAGAGGGAGAGAGAAAGGGAGGGAGAGAGAGAAGAGAGAGACGGAGAAAGAGACGGAGAGAGAAAAGGAGATAAAAACGAGGGAGAGACGGAGAGAGAGAGACGGAGAGAGACCGAGAGAGAGACGGAGAGAGAGACGGTGAGAGGGAGACGGAGAGAGAGACGGGGAGAGAGACGGAGAGAGAGACGGAGAGAGGGAGACGGAGAGAGACTGAGAGGGAGATGTAGAGAGAGAGAGAGAGAGAGAGAGAGAGAGAGAGAGAAGGAGAAAAGAAGAGAAGATGCCGCGGCCTCGATGGCTGAGGTGGCAACCTCACTCTGAACCGACTCAGCGGTTCGCCTTAGGCGTTGTGGTTTGTCCCTTGTCTCTCATGCATGTGTTGTCGCGGAGGGCCTCGCGTTCTGCTGACCCCAGATCAGAGGAGACCGCAAGTGTGTAAGTGTCTAGGGTATGGTCAAATATGCGTCACCTCGATATATATGGTAAGCAGTGGTGGTCTGGTTAACAGTCCTGGAAAAAAAACGAATGCCACCTTTTCCTTACACTCATTTGTTTATTTAATCATTTGCTTTGTTAATTGTTTATTTCAGGAGCTGTTCTGCAATGTTTCAAATTTTAAATGTAATCGATCTTCCGAAAAATCGTACCTTAGTAAGTTAAATATTAAAAATTCTAAAGGTTTATTATAAACAATGTCAACAAAGAGTTTTGTTTAATAATAAACATTTTTAGATATAAACTCCTTCAGCCTACAAAAAATTGCATTGTTCTAAATGAAATCTCCGCCGATTAGAAAATTATAATTCTACATTATGTAAATCCGCGTACATGCACTATTAATAGACTTCGTTATACAAAGTGGAAACATATTGGAAAAAGTATACATGATTGAAGACAGTAGTGACGGATCTTTTTTTTTAGTTTTAGCCACTTTATTGTCATTTTTTAGATGCTTTATGATGTTAATCATTTAATTCAACATGAGTTACTAATGTCCTTGTAATTATCACTGAGATGCCATTCACTGAATGTTTCATTCATACAAATTGTAAATCAACATTATAAATCCTTACTAAGTCTTGTTAGTAAATGGGCAATGTTTGCGGTTCCGGCAATTTGATGATGAGACTTTTGGAACAATTATTGAAAAAGTCAAATGTGAATAGTGCGGAGTGTCAGTTTTAATGTAATAACTAAAATGCACATGCCTACGTCGTTATAAATAAAGCGAGAAAGTTTGTGCTATGATGATTCGTTAATACCACTTCATTGGCTTCAAGTCAACGCTAACTTAGGGAAAGACTTGTGAGATATTGTGGGTGTTAATATAATATCTTTGAATATAATAATTAATATTTCAATAATACCTGTGGTTATCAAAATTGCAATTCAACACACTAGCTTCAACATGTATTTAGACTCATACCTTTATCAAAAAGGCCTTTCAATGCAACGATACGCCTTCCGTGCAACGCAACCCGCGAAGCTATCTTGTAAGGCAGCTCGCAGATGCTTTTTTTCCAGGCGCCAGTGCAGCACAAACATCATTTTCGTAAAGTGAGAAAATATTTTTTATATTATTTAAACGCTCTATAAGTAGTCCACTTTAAATTTGTAATAGTTTATTTATTAACCTACAAAAACAATAAAAATTGTATGTAACGTGTGAGGGAGAAGTAGAATCTGTCCAAGTCTTCTTGAGCTCCAGAATTCATAGTGTCTATTGTTGAATTATGAATGAAGGAATCGATGATCATGTTTGCCATTTGAAAACTAGAAAATGTTTGCTCTCGAGTATTATAAATCTAATTTTTAATGGCAAATGCACTACAGGTTTTGATTTTCGTGTGTTGCTGAGAAAATAACAACCCCTACCTTTTCTTACTCTACCCGCAACTAGCAAAATGAAAGTTTCAAAAAATGTAACGTAAAATTTGATAGAGATGGTCATTGACCCAGAAGCTGAAGTACGTTCTCAGGCAAAGTGACATACGTCTTTCATTGAGACAGCTTAGCACTGCGCGGAGAGACCAAACGTAGTCGCCGAAAGTCCCGCGTGGCAAAATCTGAGGCTCTCTAAAATTAAGGGAAAATGGCTTCAGCACTGTAACTCTCAGCAGCTCTTATAGTAACATCCGTGTCCGACCGTCCCTTACGGTTACACCCTCACGAATGTAAAGTATTGGGACAAACGACGTTTCTTTCCGTGCGTCTCAGTCTCAAGAAAACGCCGTACGTGGCAAATCTGTGTTGTACGGTGCCAAACATGCAATTCTCTGAAAATTCTGAACTCTTTGATAAATATTTGGAAGGGAAGAAGGGAGCAGATTTCAATTATTTATGCTATCTGCGTGATTTTTTCATGAAGAACAGAACATGAAGGTTTCTTAAATTCCGTGTACAATGAAATAATTCCAGAAGAATTACAAAATGAGGCAGTGATAATCACGGGGTAAAGAAATCGAATATCTATAATAATAATAATAATAATAATAATAATAATAATAATAATATTAATAATAATAATAATAATAATAATACGCCTTCCGTGCACCCTTAAAAGGCCTCGACTCGATACGCCATTCGTGGCTTTTGTATGTCCTTCGCCTCTGCAAAGTAAATGCCAGCATGTGAACTTCAACACTGCATGGCAACTTGGCGCACAAAGATAAAAGTCTCATTTTCTGGAAGCAGCTGTACCACCAAGAAACTGAGGATCAAACGAGGAATGCTTCAGGGATATTGGCATAATCCGTTATGGTTCTCCCTAGCTCTAAACCCTCTCAGCAGAATGTTACGAGATTCAGGGATGGGATATGAAATCACCAAAAATTCCCATATCATTAATCATCAGTTCTACATGGGCGATCTCATGTTGTACGCCAGAGATAAGAACCAGCTTTCCTCGTTACTTGAACTTGTTAACTCTTTTAGCGACTCTATTTGTATGGAGTTTGGGATTCATGAATACGCTGCACTGCACCTGAAAAGGGGGAAAATCCTTGATCCTGACAAACTCATCCTGATGTGTGTCACAAATATCCACGAACTTGGGAAAGAGGATACCTCTAAATATTTAGGTCTGCACCAACTTTTGAGCACAAGTACCTTTTGAACAAAATAAAGTCTTGCAAAGAATCTAACAAACTGTAAAGCAATTTTAAATGGAAATAACCTCATATCAGCTATCAACACTTGGGCAGTACCTGCCGCTGTATATACATTTGATGTTTTTCACTGGACAACTACTGCACTGCAGGAGCTTAATCGAAAATTTAGGACCATTTTTGCTAAATATCGTATGCACCATTCCAACAGTTCAATGGTAAGACTCTACTTACCTCAGAACGAAGGAGATAGAGATTATCTGAATTTCTAGTCCTTGTGTGTGAAGCAAATCAACAATTTTCGCAAATACTTCCTTCAGAAAACGACGGCCATGCATGAAGCAATTTGTGTAACGGACAAGAATTTTATCCCATTGAATCTTAATCTAATGGACTCTGAAAGACTATGTATCACCAAAGAAGATAGGCTGAGTGAGTGGGCCCAGAAGCGTGTGCACGGAAGATATCCTGCTCAGCTCAACGGGTACGCCGTGAATATGGAATCGTCAGTTTCTTGGTTAACAAAATCTGGCCTCTTTGCTGATACAGTAGGGTTAGTCATTTCTATTCAGGACGAGGTAACCTCCTCTCGCAATCACCAAAGGTATGTGATTGGGAATATGAGTGTAGGGTACCTCTGCCGCATTTGCAATCAACCCGGCGAAACCCTCCAACACATAATGGGCGAGTGCTCTTCTTTGGCGCAAACAGAATACCTGAGTCGGCCCAACGACGTTGCTACGGTTGTCCATCTGGCCCTGGCTGCAAAGTCGTAGATGATACAGAAAGAGGTCCCATACTACAAGATCAAGCCGGATTCTGTTTTGGTGTCGAAACAGTGGAAGCTCTTGTGGTTCCCCGCCGGGCTGCCAGAAGATTCCCATCCGTCCCCCCTCAGCTGGATGGGACCTCCCCTCGCCGGGGAGCCATCGCGCGGTGGCGACTGAACGAGCGTTTTTGACGCGGCAATTTCAAATCCCTATTCTTTGCACCCATACGGGACCCATTTTGTTGGGACCGTGTATATATATATATATATATATATATATATATATATATACGGTCAAACCTCGGTAACTCGAACGTCAAAAATTGGAAGTTTTAATAAGTGTAAGTAATTTTTCCGTTCCCGACCACATTATACGTATTTTACATGTAAGACTGTGTCGTTAACACGAAATGTGATTCCACGATTACTCGAAAGAATATCTTCTTCCCCTTGGTGAAAATAGATTTATTACTTCTGCTTATATGTTTATACAACATGGTGGCAGATCACTACAATTTACATATTACATTTAGAAATATTGATACAATGTAATTTTAATTTATTTAAAGACAATAATAATAGTAGTAAGAAGAATATAACAGTGAAGGCAATAATAACAATAATAGCATTAACTCTACCTTTTTGGGCTGTCCTTCACAGGTATTTTAATTAATAAAGATACTTTTTAAATACACTGCAGTCCACATCACTTCACTACACTTGCATTTCACTTCTCTTTCTACTTCTCTATTGCACTACTTCATATTTCAATACTCTCCAATTCAACTACTACTTTAAGTATAATTATATATTTAATAAAGCAATGCATTAATAGTAATTATCTCAATACTAAGTATAACAGTACCAATAATAATAATAATAATATTAAAATAATAACTATTTTAATTTACCTAACTTACTAATTAGTAAAGTTTACACATATAATTAGTTAATATAACTTTAAATCTTTGTAAATCTAGAGAAGAGCTTTGTAAATCTCGAGAAGAACCATGGCTGTCGCCGGCAACTTATTCCAATCCATTTTTGTTCTTTTTGTGAAGAAAAATTTTCCAACATCTGTTCTCTGTGTCCTGAACAGAATTTTGAGATTGTGATCCGTTCTACTTAAAGTAAGTGGGTCTATCAAGTCGGATGTAGATATCTTTCCAAGGTGGATAACCGGAATACACTGTAGAGGGAACAGAGTCTTGCCTTAACTCTCCTGATTTCTAGAGATTCCCGTTCTATTTTTTCCTATTGCTTTCTTCCTATCGCCCCGTATTCCATTAATGGACGAACTGGAGATAAGTAAGCTAATTCTCTCGCATTCGCAGCACACTTTTTTAGTATTTGCATGGTAAAATGCAAAACCTCCTGGCTTTCCCTACTGCAAAGTTTACCTGATTTTTCCAACTCAATTTGCTATCAAAAATTACTCACAGGTACTTACAAGACAAGGCTCTTGGGATATTTTCGTTGCCTAAAAGGCATTGAGTTTCACTATATTTGCGGCCCCTGCCAAACGTGATGGATTTGTTTTTCGAACCATTTATTGTCATGCTCTTCTTTTCCGCTCAGAAATGTAGTCTAGATTACCCTGCAAAATATCCTTATCTTCTTTGGATTGGATAACTCGATAGATTATACAGGCATCTGCAAATACACTATGTGATCAAAAGTATCCGGAGACGTCCAAAATGGTGTTATAGTGTGGTAGGGATTTTAATGGAGTGGGCTTGCACCCCTTGTGATTTTGCGTGGCACAGGCCTACGTTGATTTTTTAAACACCTTCTTGCTTCCCACTGTTGAAGAGCAATTCGGGGATGGCAATTGCATCTTTCAACACGATCGAGCATCTGTTCATACTGCACGCCCTGTGGCGGAGTGGTTACATGACAATAACATCCCTGTAATGGACTGGCCTGCACAGAGTCCTGACTTGAATCCTATCGAACACCTTTGGGATATTTTGGAACGCTGACTTCGTCTCACCGACCTACATCCGATACCTCTCCCAAACCTTGTGGAACAAAGACTAATGCAAAACAAAAAAACAGAATAGAAATACTGACTTTTTCTCCAATGAAGTTATTTTTAAAATCATATATTATCTTCATGATATGTTTCACAAAATTTTGTTTCCGAGTATAAATGCTTGTTATACTTTATATTATGAACATTTTTATGATTTAACGATGATATTCAACCGTGCCTATTTAAAGCAGTTCAATTTCTTAAGGAAAGTATTATTTTTATATCTCGAATTTTTCATAAGTCGAAGAAATAATTCACTCCGGAGACGCTTCGTGATTTAGAGGTTCGTAGCCTTCTCGAAAAGGTCGCCAGTTTACCAGTCATTACCGGCTGCCGTAGCTGTGCGTTTTTCAGAAGGTACCCAATACACGCAAATTAGATCTTGCGCCGATACTGGATTGGGTGAGGTCAAACCCCACTCCCATACCATTCGTTCAAATTCAACGAATGGTGGGCTACCTCATCGGAGAATGGCCGGGAGACAGAGGTTCGGTGGTGAAATTTGTTGTAATGTAAATTCATTCAGATGAAAATTTCGAGCGAGTAAGGTTGCGATGTAGAGGCTTTCGGGTGAAAATTTCGGCCGAGTAAAGTTGGAACTGTCACTGCCCCGAGGGAGAGTGCGGCCTCCGCTGCAGGCGCGGACTGCAAGACTTGCACTTTATCATTGTTGATACAGTCACATCACGGAGTGATATAGCGCGGACATCTGTGTGCCGCCCTCCGCATTTCGATCGGCTAGTGTCAAGTGGCGAAAAAGTGATTGCGTGGACGCCGGTCACCAGTGCCTGATGAACCTGACTCTTGGGTGACCTGCCTGCGGTCAACTGCAGCTCCCGCTGGCATGCCAGACGCTTACAGCCGCCACTGCCGGCGCCTCCCTCGCAGCCGCCGCCGCTGCCGCGGACTGCGGCCAAAGCCCCCATCAACACATAGCCGGGGAAAACCGGGGCCCGCACCTCCACGACTCAACAAGAAAACTGATTGGTGAAAGAGACGTTGACCCCGTAACATGCAATTTTCAAAGTCGTAGTTACTTTTTTAATGATGGGTGGGCAGCGCATTGACTGTGTAACGTAGAGCATTAATTTAATATTATAAGCTTATTTGAACCAAATGAATATTTATCTTCTTAATATATATATATATATATATATATATATATATATATATATATATATATATATATATATATATATAATACTGTATGTGACCTAGGGGGAAAAGATTATCTGCGCACGTTTTCTTGAATCACTTCCCGTCTTTTTAACTAAAAATAGTTGAAAGATGAGTGAAAGTTTAACATTAATAAATAAAGATAAATTTTAAAAATCGCAAGATTAGCAACATTTGAAAAATAGCCATTTTCGTTTCTGAGTTACAGAAAATTTATTTGAATCGGTACACGAGGTGCTCAAAGTAGGCGATGGCGAAGCTTTAACAGAGGATAAAGAGCGCCAATGATAAGTCCGAGATGCGACAGCAAGCATCGCATCACCGTCAGCCGAAAGTTCGCATTTTCCTCACAGCACATTGTGAGAGTTCAATTACCTCGGTACCGAAGCAAATTCATCGAAGCGAAGTTTCTCGGCCTGTCACATCCACGGTTACAGACGCCTATCGGAAAGCGCTATGGGAAAGAACAAAAGGTACCAACGGAATAGAATAGAAAGATATACTTGAGGAGTAGAAACACATTTTCTACAAAAGTTTTAAAAGGGCCGAAAAACTTAGGGATGCGGCACATCACTATCATCCATTGAGCCTACGCCACTGATATTAACAATAATGCCTCTATTTATGTCAAACTCCCAATTAATTAGCTTTCAGCTCCACAAGCTTCTAAGCCCCATTTTAGTCCAGTTTCCCTGATCCATTGAGCAAATGCTGAGATCGCTCCTTATTTTGCTTCTGGGCGTAATTGTAGATTCACTATGACCACCTTTTTGTTGAACTCTCCTCTTGCTTGTAATGGTAGGAGATTAGGTAAGGGCGAGTAACTATTTTGTTAGTAATGCAGAAAAGTCATACCTGCAATTCGTTTACCGATGAAAATAAGTTTTCTATAACTCGGGAACGAAAATATCATTTTTTTTCAAATTCTATAAATCTCGCGCTTCTTGAAAATTTATATTTATTTATAGTTAAAATGATCGGGATTCTGGAACTCAAGAAAACGTGCGCAGATCATCTTCTCGCCCATAGTTTTTTTTACTGTTTTTTTTATTAAATAAATCTAAATCTAATTGTAGTGGTCCTTGGTTCAGGCAAGAATGTAGTTATG
Organism: Gryllus bimaculatus; assembly: GCA_017312745.1. Lineage (NCBI taxonomy): Eukaryota > Metazoa > Arthropoda > Insecta > Orthoptera > Gryllidae > Gryllus > Gryllus bimaculatus. The sequence continues at coordinate 7,255,386 of BOPP01000035.1, forward strand.
GAAGGATGACGGGAATAATGTGCAAAACGTGCTCGTGCCAATTCACAATTCACCGCACATATCACCTCCGCCAGGGGTACTGTACTTGTAGCCCCTGAAACATTTACAAACTTCTCCCAAAAATGATTCAATTCAAATTATCCCTCTAAATTTATTGTAAAAATAGAGTGAAAAACTGTTATAAAGATGTCATAGGTTCTATTTTCTGTTAATACTGGATTTCGAAAAAATGCAAAAGATTGAAATTTGTTGCATCCCCTTGTATAACAAAATTATTGAAGTTACAGGTACCTTCAAATGAAATTTGTTCTTTACAATTAGTTCCTTAATGTCATGTACATTATACTTACACGCGCAGAAGAAAGTATGTAATGCTGCGAGAGAAAAAAAACTATTTTTTTCTACAGAAAAACTCATATTGCCAGGCCCTGGTAATGAAAAGCGCATAAATCTTTACCCTGCATGTTGCAAATTACTTTCTCTAACACGTTGTATAGAATCCATGTTTTGTTGGTTCTTGTCATTGAAAAATTGGTTGACTGCAAAATGTCTGGTCAACGCTCACTTGTCTCCGAGCTTCACATTCCCCGATCGATCTGACGAACTCGAAGCCCTGCACAGGTCAAACGACTATTTTGAGTTTTTGGAGTTCTTTAGATAAAGCCTCAATATTTTCAAAATGTTCTCAATAATTGCTACAAATTATTTTATTACGTTTTGTCTTTGAATAGCGTAAAAAGTTTTAAACGAAGTTGCTCGGGTCTGATTTTCTTTGATTTATTTTTTATTTTGATTGGTAATCCCAGGCGCGTTAACTACAAAGGTCATTACCCCCAATAAGTGTGGTGCATGTTTATTTTTCCTCGGGTGGTTGTGACCTTCCTCCGATGGATGGTGAGATCGGGCGCCGACCTCGCGGCGGCTAGCGGGATTTTCCCAAACCAGGTATCTTTCATCAGGGGGGGGGGGATTGCGCCCCCAGCTGGAACAAGCTCTAAGTTCCCGACCAGTCTCCCGGCATATGCTGGTAGTGTAGTGCATGCAAATAAGGAGTGAGAATAGGACAAATAGGAAGGAAGGATCGCAGGCGGTCCGTGACCCGTTTGTTAGGATACTGCTTCGGCATTCGCCAGGCATTGATTGGAGAAATCACGGAAAATTACCGATCAAAGCAGCGGGCCGCTAGAATTCTTCAGGCAGCGACTAAATTCGACCTAGCTCTAGTGTTGAAAATCCTACCACCCAATGAGAGGCACAGCAGTAACATCGGTCCTCAGGGACCTCCCATGGTCCTTTTCATTGAAATCCCCGATTTTTTCCTAATGAAACCTGTTCATCAAAAACAGAAAAGGTCATGTTCAATTTTTCAAGAATATTAGTAATTCTTGCATAAACGAAGTCAATTTTTAAACAACTATTTCCTCAAAAGTAGTTCTAACACTTTTATTTTTTTCCTCGTATGTAGCAAAGAATGATGAAGGGTGTGGTGCTGGTCCCATTTTCAATGAACTCTTGTATTTTCGAAAATTGCAAAAATAAATAAATATATAAACAATGCAAATGTACAATAGTTTTTTGAAATACGCTAAAAAAACATTTCTTAAAAAATGTATATGACCTTTTCTTACACAAGAGTTTAGCAAATTTTGCAATTTTTGAATTTGCATGTTCAAATTTCTCCTGCTCCATTTGTTTGCCTATACAAAATATCAAATTGCAATGGGACAATGACATAAGCATATGAGTTTTAATTTTGAGCATGTTGATATATCAGCATTAATTAGTTTTTCATACCTTATGTTCTACGTTCTATATTCTACCATTTCATAGCATGAGCTGGATCAGTAGCTTAAATGGACAATGGAATGAATGATTGGATGGCAACTGAACTAATTTCCACTTCAAACATTTGGTAATCTTTCAATGATCAAAATATTATCAACCATCACAATTCTTTTTACAAGATACATTTACCCAGTACAAACTGCAGGATCTAGAAATTTTATGTATTTAAGGGTCCTTGAATGAATAAGTCCTCATTACTTATTGAAAGCAAGCAAGGAAGTACTACAAAGTAATTGCAACACAATTCATACAAGAAAGTAATGAAGTACCGGTACAAAGATTCATGATGTCTTTGTAACAACTAAGAGTATTCTTGAGTTTAGGGTTATTCTTTAATGTTTGTTGCTAAGGCTTCAAGTCTTCAAAAGTGTTCTCCAGGGCTTCATTATCTGTAAATGTTTCTCTTTCCTCTGAATCCAATGGAGACAAGCAATGTCATTTGAAATCTTAGTGTACTAAAGTGAGACATATTTTGGTGCATATGAATAACATGATAAAGATTAACATTCAAGATAAAACCAGCCCTAAAGAATGGCTTACAAATGTGCCAAAACATATTGCCATATTTGAGTTTCTTTTCTTAATTGTTTTTAATGGGAGAAGAACCCAATCTCAAAATACCTCTCAGAGGAATACTGTCTTACTTGAAATAATAAGAAACACACTTTCCTTTTTTTTTAAATATTTTATGGACAATACTTGTTATAAATAACACAGATGTGATACAGAAAATGATAAAACATTTGCAGCTACAACTCAACAGAATTAAATATAATTTTACTTCCGTAAAAAATACCATTCTACATGTTCTTCACATGTTAACTTTTCTATCTTCCAAATTACTGTTGTAAAAGGGGCACCGTACAAAATAAAATTTGAAATAGAGAGTATCGTACAGTACAAAACCAAGAAAGACTGTAGTACAATGTTAAGACATGACTTGAGTCATGAATGAGAACAATTAACACTTATGTATTAGGGAGAAGCAAGGACATTCATCCTTGATAAAGCATGCAGTCCCTACTGCAGATCCCCATGACAAGCAAGTTAACCAATTTTTTAGCATGTCATGTGGTCATCTAAGTCTACAATGGGTAAAATGCTACACTATTGCAATACTGCTTCATTCACTTGTGTTCTCTGTCACACTTTATTGCCCAACCTGCAAAAATAGAAGAAGGGACTTGCAGGAACAATGGGCAAAAGGGGACGCAGACAAAACACTATGGGCAACTGCCCTAATAAATTCCATATGCAAACTGCAGGGTTTAGGAACTTGCTCAACCCCTGCCCACACAGGCTGTCCCTCACAGCAAAAGATATCAACGGCTCAAAAATGGTTTTCTTTGCAACAAGGTACTTCTAACATAATGAATTCTTTGTACAGTCTGCTCAATTTCTGTTTACTTTTTACAGTCCATGAAAACAGAAATACCTACCTTTTCAAATGCAGCCTGAACTGGGCATGTGACACTACACCACATTACATTACATTACATTACATCACACAACTTTGTGCTTTAGAAGTCAAGTCGAAGTCAACTTCATGGGCATTAACCCCTTTGTGCTCATTTGATGACAGAGCAAGATAAATTACCACACACACAAATACACGACAAACAGATTCAGTTCCAATAAATGACACTAATTTAACCTTTATAAATAAGGCTGAGTTTCTATTTTGCACTTCATTTTCAGTATGACAATTTCTAATCACTTGATTAATGGGAGGAAGGGGAGGAACAACTACAAAACAGACTCAACAAAAAGTACAAAAATGAAAATATAAAAAATGTACAATAGCAAAATCTTTCTCACAGATGAAATTCTACATTCAACATATACACGAGAGTCACTCTCACTCTTACATACAAACTAGGCACATTCTTTTGCATGCTCGCACACACACACACACACACATGAAAATTATACAAATGGGGAAGAAAACTAAGATGCACTGTGTTTCTGGAGAGACACAACTTGACAGACACTAACAAGATCTCATGAAAGCAAACATCAAATACGATTGTTTGCCATACATTACAACACCAAAGTAAATGCCAAATGAAGCAGAAATAAGAACTTATCAAATAAGAGGGTCAATCCGTATTCACAGTCACTCCAGCCAGGGCAATTCACCTTATGGCTTGGTCCTTGAAAATCTGTAAGAAAAAGGTTTGTATAAGACAGAAATATAGAACTTAATTTAGAATTAATTTTGAAAAGCTATTTTATAATTCTTTCAAATGCAGAATTTTGCAACTACTATGACATTTATTAATTTCCTTCCTTCACTAAATAATAATCAATGCAATATAAAAGTTAAAGAGAAGGGGGGGGGCAGCATTGCCGCATACTATATATCCTCTTAAAATACAGCTACCATGCTACATCTGATTAAAAATAACAAAAATAACAGCACACACTTCAACAATTCTCATTCTTGAAATGCACTTAAACACAATGAACCTCATTCTTGTTACTTGTAATGATACTCAGCTGATTAACGACCATATTCACGGCATAAGCTTCATTTGTTCCATGATTTGAGGCGACAACAAACAAATGCCAAAGCTTATAATTTGCTATTGGGATACCTTTTAACTACAGTCAAGTACCTTCCAATTTAATTTGTGATATAGTTGAAATATTAGAAATGTGTTCTAGTTATTTGAAACTAAAGAAATTCAACTACTTTTGCAAAATCAAATCTCATTGAAAAACACTTACATTAACTACTGTGACCTAAGGATCACTGAATTCTCAAAACGTCTGTTCATCTGTCTTTTCAGCATCTGATGACAGTGCCTCACGTAAGGAGTCAACACAACTGTTAGGAATAAGAGTACCTGCAAGAAAGAAAACAGAAAGTTTTAAAGTCATTAAAAACATGTCAAATCTTAATATATAGAACTCTCCCCCCAAAAGTATGTGATTCATGGAGGATGACGGAATCATTCTGTAACGTTCAGCAACTTACATAAAACAATGTGCACTTAGTGCAGTGCATAATTTCCCATGCATTCTTATACCTATGTCATAAAATAAGCAAGTACACTATCATTTACACCCTGTCCTTGAGCAGGAAATGTCCGTATAGTATGAGACTATACTTTTTGGATTGGCATGCCAACCTTTTGATTTAAATGAAAGTGTTTTTATTGAGACGCCTTCAAATTTACAGTTACGCATTTGAATCATGTCACTCAATATCAGTACTAGTGAGTAAATGTACCTAGTTTGTCCTTTGGAACGCAAAAACACACAATGTCAAAACAACTTAGAACAAATAATATGTTGCACAACAAGAAAATTAAGGGGGGCAAGAACTTATCAAACCTTAAATTGAAGAGAGATTGAAAAATTCCCAAGGATTAACTAAATACACAATAAGGACAGCAATGAAGTGCTTGCTTGGAGCGGAGGTAGTCAGTGGCCTCTGCACTTCCTAAACGTTCTTCAATCCAAGTGAGAAAACATGCTCTGAGCGAATACAAGAGAGAATAGGGCAAGATGATTGTTTTCATCAGGTTTCCGTGTAATAAACATTCTGACACTAAAATAATAAATATGTGCATCAATTGCCTAAAACAGGAAAGATCTTAAAAGTGGTATTTTTATGGTGTTTTGGTCTACAAAAAAGAAACAGTAATAAAATTAATTAATTCTATTAAATTTGTCTTCTGTTACGTATTGACTGGTGAAAATATTCCTGTGTGAGTTACTTCTTTCCTATTTCAAAGCAATCTTGCATAATAACGGAAGAGATTGATTTATTTGCAGCCTATTTCCTTGATTTGCCATTCAATGAAGAAATATATAAACACCATTACAAACGAGAGACATTTTTGTATTTATTGCTGGCTTATCTATTATAAATAAATAAATTAATAATATTAGACATAGCTGGGTACACAAGCACACTGCTTGGTATTTGGCTTAACATTTAGAACTTGGTATGAAGAGATTTAAGATGGCATTGTTGTGGGAGGATGCCACAGATTATGCATTTCATAATTCTAATGTTTTATTCCAATACATGGGAGATATGAAAAACAATTTCTTCAATTATTGACCATGATCTGTACACACATTATTGAAACAAATCCATACTTTTCTTGAATTTCTCAGTACTTCAGCTGGAAAAGGATGATTCCATTGAGAATTAATCATGTATCATAATATATTTTACATATTATACAACACAAGGTGTATGAAAATCACTGACACCTCAAAGTACATTGTTGTTTTCAGTAACATCATAAGGTAAGTTAAGGAACCTTTCTTGGCGCTCTTAAGCTAAAGTCAGCAAACTTTGTGACAAAAGGCTTGTCAAGACTGCACAAATGTAAATACAAAGGAGGTCAAACTAGTAGAATTAGTGTTGAAGAATTGAGAGCTAGAATAGTTCCTTGACTGAAGATGTCAGTTTTAGTGTATTGTATTATACACAAAAAATAGTAGTTTGCTAAAAACTACACCAAAAATAGTAATTGCTCCCAAATTGGGCACGAATGTTTTTAGGTGACCACGAATGAAAAATTGCAAAAATGTGAAAGAAAATGTTACCACAAATTCTGGTTTTCTTAATTTTTGGATTATTGAAGATTGTGAATCCAAAATTATTGTCTCTAGAGGTTCACTGTAGCCAGGGATTACTGTATTATACAAAATGATACTGATATTTATCTTTTTTTGACTGATGATTTCTTGACATTTGCCTTTATTTCATAGCTATTAATAATTATTTTGGAAAACAGCTAGAAATTATGAAGTAATATTTTGAACTTACCAACAATTTTGATGCCTTCAGCTGTTCTCAATCTCACCACTTGCATCTTTGAATTGTGACCAGATCTTGCTGCCAGAACATTTTCAACACGTGACCATACACTGAGTACTGAACCAGCCAGTACATTATATGTGCGACGTCGTAGCCCCACTTCACAATCCAGTCCCAATGCAACATTTTTACAGTTCCCTCTCCTGTAAATTACAAGTATAGTATTACCTTATTCAATAAATAATCTTAGGTTAGATGCCCAAATTAAATTAATATTAACAAGTTGATGTAAAACATACCAGTAAGCATGTGAGCAAGTATTAACAGAAGCATCATACTGCTGAACCCAATGAGTTTGGGCATCTTCAGAGGATACTTTTTTATATTTTTTCTCAAGTTCTCCCAAAGTTTCTTGTCTTAACTAGAAAATAAAAACAAAGTACTCACTACAAATTAAATTTCAAATCTCTAAATACAGAAATACTGGGGGAGGGATATGTCAATGATGGATCCCCAGTTTAATTCACCTACCCCCCCCCCCCTCTCTATTTAGGCAAGGAGTTACGGTTTCATTATTTAGGACTATTTATTATTATTAGAACGTTTCCTAACCCTAAGTAGTAATTCCGACTTTCAAAAGGTATCAAGATGTTTGCTTACAAAGCAATTTGAAATTGTCATCATGAATAACCACTTCATGGAAACTCGAGGGTTTTCATACAATTGAGCTTGTCAATGAACACGTCGCAATCTCATTCTAATATCTGTTGACGTAAAGAACAGTTGCGTGAGAACATAGTGAATGTACAGGAACAACATAACGAATCTTTACTTAGTTCCTCAAAAAACAGATGAGTGTCTGAGTCCCCACAGAAGAAAAAAAAACAACAGAAAATGTGCAATATGTCTAAGGCTAGCCACAGCTCAACAACTGAAAATATTTTAAGACATACTTGCAGAAAATGATTCCAAAAGTATATTGTTAAATACATGTAGCAATTTATTCTAGAGTGTCTGACTCCCTCATTGGTGTTGTCCAGGTCCAGAAATTCAATTGCCATGTGACTTCATAAAAATAAAATAGTTTTGAGAGAAACCAAAAGAAAATCTTTAATGAAAAGTGATGATAAATTTTTGTTTGTCAATCTGATTAACTTAGAATGAATCATTATGAAGATGTGATCCAATTCTATTCGCAGTTAAGTCGATTTTGAGAAAATTTTGAAAACTTCCCAGGGTCTTCAATTAAAATACCCTCAAAATTTAAAGAATCTTTTTCAAAATCGCAGTGAGCTTTGAGTCAGACCAGATCAAATGGGAAACATTCATTTTGGAAAAACTGAATAGTTTAGGAGCAAATGTTGTTCGCAATGTTATCAGACAGACTGGCGAGAGGTTTTAAAAAAAAAATTAAAAATAAATTTTAAAAAATAATACTAAAAACTTTTTTCAGAATCAAGGGACCCCAAAACATGCATTCCCATTGAAATATCGAAATCAAATGTTTATATCATTACATAACTTTTTCCAAATTATATTATATTTGTTATATTACTCCATACACAGGGTATGTCACAAAAGTAATGTGCCACATTTTTTCCTGACACTACTGTAAGTCGCAGACTGACCAGACTGGTTGGGGAGGTGGAAGGGGGGCTAAGCTTTCCTGTGTTACTCTTGTTAGATTGACAAGTTTCAGTCTCTAGTGTTAAATATAGTAGAAGAAACAAACCTGGAGACCAGTATTTGGTCTGTAGATGGTATAGAATTGTTCTTTATCCTTCTTAGTGCTACCATCTTTTTTGCTGGAGGATGTTCCTACAGCTACTGCTAGAATTGCCGTTTGCTTATTGTTTCGTATTTGGTGAGAGAGATAAAAGCCTTCATAAGCTCCTGTCAGCTCAGACCAACGATTTGTTGCATCATCCCAACTCATACCACGTTCTACATGAACAATGTGAAGTTCAGTTGTAGCCAAACCAGTAGCATGACGGCGAAGGAAAGTAAACAATTTCACTCTTCGAACATTTTCACCTGCTGTTCCAAGATCTGGGGAAGAAAAAGATTCTTACATGTTTTTACTTACCTCTCTTATTTATGTTACAGTATATATTTCCAATAATAAATTGAACAAGTCTTTACTCATTTGATCGAAACATTCAAATAATTAAAACTTATGAAATCAATATATTCCAAAAAACAACAACAAGGAATTCACTAAATTGTCTAAATTTTGTAAGTTCTGTTTAAAGAATGTAAAAAAGTTACAGAATATTGAATTATGCTAATACGTACCCAAAATTCCCATGTCAAAACGTCCAGACTTTTTAGCCTGCGTTACAATCGCATTTAGCGTGTCTGTAAAGTACTTGAATAACCTGTTTTGAAGATCCACTGGCATACCAAGAATTCTATTGAGAAATTTACTCATATTATTATAATCCTTGTCCAACATAAGGACTCCTGGTGCAGAATCACTGTTACAGATTAGCCCTACTCCAACCAACGCATCTGCTACATCCTTAAAAAAGTCTCCTTTGTAATCTGATGGAGGAGGAACAAGTGGCTGTTCGTAGCCCATAATGGTCTTCATTGTTGCTTCCAAAGCCGATCGGCCATATTTATTGTCAATGTTAAATTGCGATAAGTCACGTGTTTCAGTAGCACGTCGATCTCCATGAGTTAGTGCACCCTGAAAGAACAACAACACTCAAATGTTGTAACTGTTCACAATCAAAGGGCTCAGTAAAACAAGGGGCTATCCCACATTGGCATAGTTCTGAGATTTTGGTGGTTTTAATAGAACTCATAATATAACTCAGTACATTTTTAAACAGTTCATTTGCATATAAATCCATACTGAATTGAAATAACACATTACTAGAGGCATGATTTACATTCATTTTTTATGAAAGTATGCAAATGACACACAATTCATGCAAATGCAAATATTTACTTGTAGACCTTTCAAACTTTCTAAATTACTTTCTAGGTGAACTCATTTTAAAAATGCAAACTTTTTCGAACACATTTGCATAATTTGGTAGATTTTCTAAAAGAAACTGATGCATACGCATTTTTTTTTATATATAGGCTTTTATCTAGCATATTAGGCACACTATAAAATTGTTTTTTGGATAATTTGTAAATATTAAATTTAATGCGTATTTTGAACAAATAGTATATTTTTCTAAATCCTGACAGTAGGCAGTTTCCTTTGCTTATTGTTATAATAGAAATTTTGATCCTTTGGAACACAAGCTAGGATTTGCAAAGGAGGCACATGCACTGTGAGCAACAATTGTGAAATAAATCAATACCAAGCAATTAAGCAAGAGATAATGAAGACACAGAAAACAGCAACTCCATATCACATGGTAACTGGTAATGGGAGGGGAAATAATCAACAGCAGTCTCTCAGTCTGCTGCCATGCAACATAAAATCAAATTTTGTAAAATGCCTCTAGACATTCAGAAATTAGAAAAAGCAGGTTTACTCCTAGTAGGGTAGTAAATAATTGCTTGGAGCTCTCACACTTTTGGAGATGTGAGAGGTGCTAAGGAAAAATTATTTGAAGTGTTAAATTGAAATCCTCATTTGAAATTTTTGCAAAATTTAGAAACCATTATTTGTGTAAAAATCAATTTCATTTGCATTGACTCACATTTAATCTTTGAAGTACACTCCAATTTCATCGTGTGACATAAAACAAGAAAGATTCTAAACTAAAATCGATTGTGCATGTTTTGTCATTCTTTACCCTACAAGCATGTTTCGGTGGTTGATAGTGCACGTTTGTATGAATATTTTAACATTTCATAGTGCATTAAAATCTACACATTACACTAAAAGCATAATATACAAAGTTATGCTAATTACGCTAATAATAAAGAATACTAATAATAGTGTTTTACAAAAAATGGGATAGCCTTTGTTCTATCGAGACATTCAACTCTATAGAAATACAAAAACATTAGATGGTTAAGAAGACTATTTGGAGTTGATGTCTTGAAAAATCATTCTAAAAGTACCTACCAGACTCTCCAATCTTTTGGCAACAATAGAAGCAAATCGTCTTTCTCCAGCCAAATCCGAGATGAGGAAGATATACTCTGGTGCATTAACCTGATTACTTCGATGGGTACGCCCTGTAAAATTTATTTTAGCAATTTTTTATCTTTCTTTAAAAGCATGTATTACAACATTGATATTCCAAGAAATATAATAAACGTCTTAACAAATTGCAGACCAGCAAACAGGACGCTATCCTACCACAATCCCAGACATTTTCTCAGAGTTGCAATCAACAATATTTGCCTGTTCAAAAACAGGAGAAATCTTTACTGAAGTGAATATAGGGAGCCATGAAAATTCAAAAAGGACTAGTATCATTCAGAATGGAGCTATATTTACTAAAAACAATAAAAGATCCCTTACAAGTGAGAATGTGCCAAGACAATGATCTCTGTTAGTGGTACGCTTTGTTTGGGCATGATATGATGTGAATTTTCATCCTAGGTCTGCAATATGTTAATATGTGAAAAATATGACACAAACTTACCAAATTGTTGGATTGCACGATCAGCACTCCAGGGCAATTCTAAAGTGATATGAACTCTGCGTCTCTGATTTCGAGCTCGCCTATCGCTTTGAAGCGAAATACCACTGGATGCAGCTTCCGAGATAATGGCAACATCTTTTTCCCCATCCATAAAACGTTGTTTCTCTGTTAACAGCCAGTGTATTCCCTTTCAGTAACATTTTATTTGAAATTTTGTTTTTAATTAGAATTCAAATTTGTGGAAATGGTACCAGCACCATCAAAACAGTATTCACCTGTGAGATTCAAGGTTTCCAGAGGTACATCAACTTCAGAACGTGATTCATATTGAATTCCATCTTCAGTTTGCACAACACGACCCTTACGTCCTGTCATCTGAGAAACAAACAATAGATATCAAATATTGTTTATATTTTTGATGACTAAAAACCCATTTCAGAAAATTTTTATATAAAGATTCATATTATACCTCGGCTACATTGTCAGGTCCACCAAGTTCATCAATGAGCTGATCTAAAGTATTGGGAGGTAAACTATCGCCCAAAGTTTCCACTTGTGACAATAATTCCTCCTTCATTCCACACGCTCTTTCAATAGCATCTTTTGGAGGAGCATAAGGACGACCACTACCTCCATCCCCAGCAGCGCCACCGTCACCATTTCTTTTGCTACTTCCTTTATGTCTGTGACGAGACTGTTTTCGAAGAAGAGAACCAATTTTTTCTCCAGTAGACTGCCGTTTTTTAGATGACGAGCTCTTATGTTTCTTTCCCTTCTTCTTACGCCTATCCCATGGATCTGTTGTAATAATAATCCAAACGATGATAATTAATTGATACATTCTTTAAATGAACTTCACATCGTTGAATACTTGAATTAGCATGTACACTTACAAATTAATTACAACAGTCCTAAAAATTGGACCTAATTATTTTGAGAGCAACCCCATTTTTGTAATTTCAAGATAGAGAAAAGGTAATTTTACATTTTGGATTTTGTAATGCCTTCTATACACATATTGTAACTTGTAATATATAACTAACTTGTAATACATATTGTAACTTATGAACACCTTTGAACACATATATAAATACTTGAGAAATAACAACCTAAACTGAAATGACACATTTCCGACACTGTAACCATAAGAACATAGGCAACAAAGTCAATGTCAAAATAAATGATTAGGATTTCCTTCAAGATTGTCAAAACTTTCTAGGAATTTACATTGAGGAGAATTTAGTAGACATATTGAGAAAGTCTGTAATAAATTAAGTATTACCATAATCATTTTGAGAAATTTTAAAAGATACATGGCAACAGATACGCTTACGTCAATATATTATGGAATCAATCATTCACATATACAATATGGTATAGAAAATGTATGGGAGGGTATGGGGAGCAAAAAGTAATAGGAATATTCAATGTGTTGTGGTAGAAAAGACCAATCTGATGCATCTTTCATCTAAAACCCTAACAATCATGCAAAAATGTATAAAAAGAATAGGAAATAATGACTGTAGTAGCATTGTATGTGAATAGAGTAATACTCCTAATGATACAAAATACTAATGTGTGCTCCAGATAAAGCAATACAGAACTTGATCACTATACTCGAGGACAATTAAACTACTGCAGGATGTGTGTAGATAAAACATCAACGAACACAGATCCCTATAGAAAAGCAATAATATTATATAATTAATTACCTAATAATATTATAACAAGTAAAAACGGTTTCCAAAGATTATTAAAAATAAACCTAATTGAGACTTGCACTTATAAATTAAGTAAAATAAAATAAAGATTAACATTATAATAATATAATTATAATAATAAAATAATATAATTATAATAATAAAATAATAGTATAATTATAATAATAAAATATTATTATTACTATTATTATTAACATAGTTGTACTGACCAAAGATTTTGGACATTGATTAAAGATTTTGAACATCTCCATGTTAACCAGTAAACCAGTAATGTTAATACTCCAAATGTAATTAGTATTATGTATGTAGTATTATTTAATGCGTGTAAAACCAGGTTATATAAAAGAAATTTATAATTATTATTGTACATAATTGGGTCACAACATATATTTTTGGGAGGAATTTTAAGATCTTTATTTTGTGACATGATGGTTTTGTTTACGTTGCTCAACACCTTCAATTATGATTTTAGCATAATGTCAATGTTTTGCGAATTGTGCAAGTACAATCTTGCTCTCAAACACAGCCAAATTTGTTTATAATGAATTGCAAAGAGAAATCATAATGAATGAATTGTCTTAAAGAAATTTCCCTTACAAACCTTCAGTATATGTAAACTTACTGGAACTTTACAAACAATTGTACTTCACTTCATAAAATCTGTCATCAACTTAACAATTATAAGTTTTCATAAGTAATTTTGTCAATCATACAGTGATTGAGAGCAGCGCAACACAGCCTATAATGGCAATGAATTCTGTACGCTCAAAGAATACTGTACAAAATAAAGAAACATGTTTACAGTGGTGTCAAAAAAAAAACAAAAAAACTTGCACCTAACAATGTTCAATGTCAATTATGCATTGCACTGGTTCATGGATGTTTTATGCTAGCCAAGTAGTCTGATGGCCTAAGCCTTGTTATAAACTTCAAGACACACAGTGAAGTATCAGGTGGAACTTAGAAGTGTTCGGCCAAAGAGTACTATGAAATAAAAACATTAGAAACTATGCAATGGACAGGCTCAATGACGTTAAGTGTATGGGCTGAAGTCCAGAGCCTCATCATGTAATTGGAAGCATGTAGCAAAGAATCCTATCACCTCAAAAATTTAAGTTCATAAATATGAGACCATTCTACTCTTAGGTATGCTTAAGTGTGCATCCATACAAAAATACAATAATTCTCTTATGTTGGCTTCAACTCTTTTCTCTTTTCCTTAACTTACTCAACCTAAGATGTTGGTACCGTAATGCAGATCAATGAAAAATGATGTAATTTCCCAGTAAGTGTACAATAACCATTCACAACAAGCCATACCTGCATCAGAATCAGAATCGCTGTAGAAGGGGTTAAAATCTGATGAAGCCTGGCTATCAGACGCACTTTCACTTTCACTATCCGAGGCAGATAATTTAAATTCTGACCCAGAACTTCCCCGCTCCCTTTCTTCTTCTTCTGAAATTTCAGAATCAGAAGAGTCCATTCGGACTCTCTTGACTGCACGCTGTGCAGCTTGACGTACTATTGGAAAGATCACACTATTAGAATATACAGTCTATTTTTTGTTTATTTTTTTCCACTTACACACACACAAGCATCAGATTCACTGTTTACCTGGCTTTCTTTTCCCAGAGGAGCTTCCAGCCTCATCAATGTCCCCATTGCTTCCCATGCCTTTCTTTGGAGGTTCCAAGCCAAGAAGTCTGTGAATACGATTTCTATCAGGAGCAGGGAAATGTTTTTCAACCAAAGTTTGCAGGACCCCTTTTGCGGTTGATACAAAATCAGACAGTTCACCATCATCTCTCTCCAATTGCTCAAGGGTCCGTGCTTCTCCAGTGGACTGAAGACCTATTACTACACATTTCCCACATTTTACAGCTTCCCGAGCAACAGACACTGCATGAGCAACCTACAAACAAAATTAACAAATTAAACTTTTAAATTTTAACTAGCCAAAATAGCTTACATTATCATTTAGTTGAAACTTTATCAGTACACTAGACATTTTTTTGATTTTAAAGGAGCACATTTAAATTCAATCAAATAAGACTTTTGCAATGAATTGGTCTTGTTTAGGTCAAGACTGCAAAACATTTTATCAAGAAATGAAAGAAATATTACTTAAACAAGTTCCAGAAAGAGGTAAATCTTACTAAACAACATAAATTTAAAGTATCAATAAAATTAATGATCAGTACTCGGTATCTAAAACTCTACCTTGGAAGTTTTATGGTCTATATTTGAATCTTACGTAAAAAATTCAGAATTATTGCTTCCACAGGTTTGAAGATAAAACTCCTATAAAATTAATTTCAAACAAGATCTTCTGAATGAAAAATATTACCAACAATCTACGATCTAACTTGTCCCTAACATTTTTTCTGCTTTAAAAATAACTTGATTGGAATTTACTTTTCTTTTAGAAATGCTTGGAAGGTGGGTCCCATTATCCATAGTACATAAGCACAGATGGAATTTCAAAGCATTAAATTGCACCCTTAAATTGTTTTCAACAACACATTTCAATTTCTAGCTAGATTGTTTACCTATTAAATTGCACTTTGTGAATAGATGACTGCTTGCAGTAAATATACAGCTAACTTTTCTTGAATTCGGAGGAATTTAAAATTGTGTTGATTGTGGAACACGACTATTCACGAACATGAGATTCAGAGAAATACATTTCATTAAAGTAAATTTCATAAGGGATTTAGGAGAGGGGGCCATTCTTTTCCTGAAACAAAATTTCCCAACTTTTCTGACTTTTGCGGTGAATGTTGTTTATTTTTCCTAGACATATTAGAACAGTATTTCACACTTTTTAAAGAAAATATGAAAAACACAGGATGGACAATATTTGCTTGAAAAATTAAAATTGTGCCACAAATAACACCTTACTAATTACTAACACTTTAATAATTTTTACAAAATAATATTTAGTTTTATAACAAGAAACTTTCCTGACTTCTAGAAATTTTCCTTTAAATTCTATGAATTTTTCTCAAACTGTTCTAAATCATTTCCACAATTTTCCCTGGTTTACCAGAAAGTGGCCACCCTTTGGGGGGTTATCTTTGATTGTCAACTTCTTTCAGTATATATATTGAAGAACGTGTATTGTTAGGAAAGAAAACATGTTTCTGTCGAGATTTGGTACAATAATTTATATTTATTTGGCTGAATAATTTATTCAAACTAAGACAACAGGTTTATATTCATAGTAAATTGGATTACGCTGATGTGATTTGGTCACCGGAAACTTTATAATTCAAGAAAGCACTTGAAACAGATCCAAGGAGATTATCTAAGTTTCTGAAATTGGTTCATAAAGAACATTATCTGCCACAAAAAATAATAATAATAATAATAATAATAATAATAATAATAATAATAATAATAATAATAATAATAATTTACCGAATTTAAGCAGACTAGCAGCTGATAAATTCTCTAAAAATTTTGGAAAGGATACTGTGATCCACAGACATGTCTCAGTCGTGACAAATGCAGCTATGACATAGTTATTTAGAAAGGAGAAAGAAATTCCCCCAGTACATGGTGCAACACAAACTAAGACCAGTTGCCAATACAGAGAAGATCATGGGTTAAGTAATAAATACAGACTAATCAATCACAGTGTTAATAAAGAATTATCTAAAGTCCCTCACTCATCCTTTTAATTTGTTTGTTGATGATGTATGTGATCAAACAAAGCAAAAAAACAAATATTGAAAACAAATTTTAGTGAAGAAAAAAACAAAGCTCAACACATCTCTCCGAACAAATACTCAGGTTAACAAGTTGTTTAGACAAAATCTGTTTAGTGGGTTCTTGATATCAAAAAACTGATTGACGGCAAAATGTTTGTCCATCCTTCCATCAACAATACTAGTGACTAATCCATTTGCAGGATTTTCACCGTAATTGATCATCCCCGATCGATCTGGTTGAGGTCATGGTCACTTGAATTTGAAACCAATAATTTAATTTTAGGGAATTCTTTGCAAGAAGCCCCTGGGACATATTCCAAATTTTCAAAACAACTTCAAATGTTTTGATTAAATTTTGACCTCTGACTGAGTAAGGGACTTGTAATAGAACAGTGAGGGACTCCTTTGCATTGAAATCCCTATCTTTAGAAAACTGTAAAAGTTCAAATTTTTTCAGCATCTTCCTACAACAATAATTACGAAGATAAAATTATGAAAGGTGCTCATAAAAAAAAAAAAAGGGGGGAAAATTTGTTTTACGATATAATTTTTGTGAACAAGCAATTTTTAATTATTAAATTCTATTTTCTCTAATTTTCCCCCCCCCCCCCCAAATGGCAAAGAAAGATAAAGAAAATTGTAGCTGGTCCCATTTAAGGGGCACAAAATTTGAAATTGTAAAAATTCGAAAAATTCACTCTGCATTTTACGCGCAGTCAGTTCTTGAAATTGTTCTTGCTTTTCTGTGTAATGAGCTGTATATTTATGTAACCATTTAATATGCTTATGTGTGTTACATTTGTACAAGTAAGAAAGGACTACTATTCCTGACTATCAAAATACCCCACAAGCACTTTGCTTGAATCGGTTGAATTGCAGTTCTTTCAAGTTATAGCTGAAGTGTTAAATAATTGCAATATTACAATATTATGTAGCCATTTCCTATAATTCAGGAAAGTGTGCCATTGTAACCCCTCCAGTTTGCATTATTCTGAATATTTTAAAATTTTCCTACAAATTCAGAATTAAAAATATCTTGGATTAGTCACGTTTCTTTAATAATTATATCATAATAATCACAAATATAACTATATTTCTCTAATTCTTTAATTTTTGTTCACAGTTCTCTCCCATTTTAATAAATTTCAAATTGTCAATCCACACACTTTAAAAAAAAAATGTATTTAACAGATCTATGATTTTTGAGTCTACACTATTTAATAGTCTTAATCTCTTTGTTTTCATTAAAATTATTTTATTCACCTCCAAAGTATTTCTATTGGTCCGTAACATAGGTAAGTCAGAGTTAACGTTTATATTATCAACACATTTCTGTTAATTTTTCAAGAAAGTAATAGCAAGATCATGACTTCTCAAAATTATTGTAATTGGGCATTTACACTATTGCTCAAATTTACCTAATCAAATATAATTCCTGATGTCTCTCTCAATGTTGCCCAAAAATTTGAGAACCTTTTCTGCATCAGATTTCTCCCTCATTGACTCATTAGAACCTACAGATTTGTTAATATTTTACATAATCGAACCGTTTAACATGTCCATACCAGAGCAAGACAATCATGAAAATAAATATAGAGGACACACAAAAATGAAAACAATCCACAGGAAACCTTTTTAAAAATAGGAGGTTGTCTTGTATTCAGGTAAATATGGTAAGATGTCAAAAACTTAACTTTTACATTTAAAGAATTTTGATGAGGATAGGATACCAAGATGGAAAATTTACAAGTCTCCACTTACCTTTGAAGCAATACATAAATATTTGAAGAATCGCTGATGTGCTGACCAGAACTGTCCCCACATGGTTTTTTTCATACGATTTTCTGCATCAACAAGCTCAGCAGCTTCCTGAAATTTTCTCATTGCTTCTACCCAGAGGCGAACAGAAGCATCATATACTTCAACAAATTCTTTTGCCAATGATACCTCATCCACCTAAAAGAGGATAAAGAGCAATTCAAGAATGATTGACCCAAAACTCTTAATCAAAAGAAAGAAATTTATATAGATACTACACCCTGTGAAATTATGATGAAAAATATCTTACAAACATTTTTAACCAAGACAGAAATTAAATTTGTTTTTCTTCAGTTATTAACACACCTTCTCTATACATTTGAATGACAAAATTCCTTGCAAGCTTCAAATGTTTTCCACTTTTAATACTCCTGCCTCCATAAATCAATATATATTTTTTCCCAAGTTCACCAAAGGTAAGAAAATGTGAAATACAATATTTAGAAAAAATATTTTCCCAAACAATTTTATTTTTAATTTTGGCGCATACTGCCTATAGAAAATACAGGAAAAATTGTATTGCTGCAGGAAAAAAATAGGATTTTCAACAGAAAACATTGTCGCCCCTTAAGAACAAAAAATGGATATATGATTTGTATGGAAAAAGTCAGTGTTGAATTTGTGATGTATTTGCTCTGAAAGATTTGATATTGTAGAAACATTTCTCCTTAGGAAGAAACATTTCTATGGTATTACAGATATTAAATTTAAATGATAAATGGTGATGGAAGTTTATAACCTTATTTTAATGCATTTATAAATTGATATATTGGATGACCTTCAGCTCTTGAGGGCATGCTTTTACCGTAGAAGGTGGGGTGATCTTCCCCCAACAGCAAGATGCGGCCAACCTACATCAGCTTGTGGGGTTTTACCCAATAAGATATCCAACCAGTGTGGCACTGTCCCAGCCAGGACAAGCTCTAAGTTCCTGAATAGTCTCTTAACAAGTATGGTAGTGTATGTGAGTAAGTGTGTGCAAGGGTGAGGATAGGACAAGGAAAAGGAAGGAAAGATTGCACCGGATCGATGGCACATTTGTTAGAATACTGCTCCGTCATTCGACTAGTGCTGATCATAGAAACCATGGGAAACTACCGAACAGAGTAGCCACCTGCTAGAATCCTCCTGTAAACAGAAGCTAAATTCGACAAAGCTATGTAGCTAGTGTCGATAATCCTTCCACTATTGGAACTCCAATACCAAGATTCCCCAGTTATAGGCACTGCTGAGACATCACTTGATGCCCTGAACTACCTTTGCCAGCCAATCTCTGGATGATTAATTTATAACTTCTTTTACTTTATATAGATTTGATTGTTGGTTATAGTATAATCATGGTAATGTGGTCAGTCTATGGTTGGAGTTCAGATGCATTTTCGTTTTGGCATTGTGGACTGATTAATGACACTTAAAACTTCATTTATAGGTTTTTCAGGGGACTGATGTGAAAAAATGTATAAGTGAGAAAAACGCATAACTGAAATTGATTATTATAAGTAAAATAAAGACTCAATATTTTTACACCATTATTTTCCCAGTTCTTTAGCAATAACTACTTTATTTATTCACCACTACACTATTAAGATGGGCATATTTTTCTATGCAAGAAACTTTGACCTGCTATCAATTTACAAACATGTTTCCAGTCACCCCAGCTTTGCAGCCAATAAGTTCTCCTTAGTGTGTTATTTGTTTACACGTGACGTATTCAAAACCTAGTGCATACATTTTTATTCCTTTCTTGGCAATTTGCAAGAACCCTCGAATGACATGTGCCAATCACATGATACATATCAATGCCAGTGCTGGAGATGGTGCCTTCCCAAGAATATACTTTGAATGACATAACTTCACCATTTAGGAAAAACATTTACATATCAGCAGGTTTGTTAATCACAGCCAAAATCCTATATGCAAGTCAAGTCATTACATAGTTATATTATATTAGATTCCTATATTATAATGACATTGAGAAAATAGGGAGTTTGGCCCACCTCGAATGTTAAAGCACTATTAATCTTCTGAATATGTGCAGTTTAAGTTTCGCCCCATTATAGTGCATCTGAGCATGCGGAGAAGATCCATAGTGCTGACGCTAAGGCGTGCACAAACTCCCTAATGTTTCATCTTGGGTGTAACTGTGGCGAACTGAACTAAGAGCTCAAAAAACTCAGCAAAATATCAAGAGTTCTTTTCCAGAAATAAATAATACCGTTTGTAAAAAAAAGGTAACACACAAATTATTTGTCATATGCTAATTAAATCTTATGCATAATTTCATATATTAATTACAATTTTCATAAAGCTCCCTTCACAAAAAACCGATTCACTAACTTTCCAAATGTTGGTCCTCAGGAATTCGTTAATTAGAGGTTTAACTGTATACGGTTTAACTACTTGCAATTAAAGAGAAATTGTCTGTTCTTTTCTTGTGGAAAATGGTTCTAAAATCTGAGTGAACTTCCACATCAGGGTACTTCAGTAGTATCAACAAATATGTCTAGAATTTCAAGGGCACAAAATAACAAAAGAAAATGTTGGCATACCTTAAAGGCAACTCCATGGAAAGATAGCTGCCTTGCTATGTACATGCCTCTTAATTTCATGTCCATAGCCACAATTTCCATTGCTCCTACACCACGTTTCTCAACTGCCTGGATGAAGTCCGCAAACTCAGGAAAAGGTGTACCCTCACCCCAAATTCCTAAGCGGGTCATATATGCCATATTTCGAGGCTCTGAAGCACCAGTAGCTGAAGCATAGACTACTCTAGCTTTGGGTAGTTTGTTTTGAAGTTCCAACACGGTTAATCCAGTCTTGGTAGGTTTACTTGATCTATAATAGTAAGTACAATATATTTACACAAGCAGAAAATACAACTATTTTGCAAATTTATTAAACTTGGTTGAATGTAGAATTAACATTAAAAAAAAAAAAACTATTTGTCAGAAACAAATATGAATAAGATTCATAAACAGTTTATTGGACAATAACACTAATGTTACAATCTGTGCACCCTTCTAGACTTCTGTACGTGTATTAATTTTTGAAACATTTAAAGGACAGTCGTTTACTGTACCTCATGATTACTCATCAGTGTAAATAAAAAAATAATCCAAAGGCAAATTGCAACAAGTACCTGTGTTGTGTTATCAACATAAAACATGTTGATGATATGAATGAAAAGGGATATGTGAATTTATAAATGTTCACATTACAAAATCTCATTCATATTTCATGGTCTTTTGTAAATTTTACACTTCATGATTTGGACTTCTCTTCAGAAGCAAACATTAAGACTAGATATCAGATACAAGAATCATTACAGTACTGCTTCCACCAAAGATTTATAAAATGTTATTTTGATCAACTCAAACCAAGTAGAAAGTTGAGATTGAAGTATTTTTTTTAACATGATGAATATTACTAAGGTGAAATTTCTTTACTGACATCTTATCCTATTTCTCAACAATTTATGATTATGGTGTCAATATACATGCATTAAGTAGACCAATTATTTTGACAGTACGACTAATTTATTGGCCCTCATCTGAATGATCTCAGTAGTTTATTTTCATAAATCACATCATTAATCCACAATTGTACTTTACAGAGGATTTTTTTCTTTGAAAGTAATTACGTATTTATAAAAAACATTGTTTTTCCTGTTTCAAATTAATTTTTAAAAGGTTTCTAATAAATATTAATAATGCAAAATTATTATATGCAATCGCAAAAAAAATAATTTACTGCTATTACTACTTGAACTAGAGTCAGTAGACCATTGGCTGGCTGATCACACAACAGAAATTTAGTTGTATCTTTGATGAATTTGAAATTCTAAGAGAGAAAAAATCATGCACTAACATATGCACGCACACACACACACTCCAACTCACACACACTTTCACTCTTACACACACACTCTAACCTCTCAACCACACCCACACACGCACAAATTTATGTACATACCAAGTCAGCACATCTAATTATATATTTTCTCAAATATACACAATACTATTTTATTATATCTTACCCCACAGGACACAGATTTTTGGCCCTGTGACACTCATCAAATACCACCAATCCATCAAAATCTTCACCACACCATTGCAATAGCTGCTTCAATCTTGTTTTATATTTGCCACCAGACTGAGAACTTTCTCCAATAAGAGCAGAGTATGTTGAAAATATGACACCTTTCTTAACATTACCATTAACAGCTGAAGATATTTTTGCATATTTAAACTGCAATACACAATTAAGTTGTTATAAATCATTAATGGCACATATAAATTAATATCCACAGTATAAATGTGCCATACCTTATTTAGAGCATGTACTTCAATTTTGTTAGCACCAATGTCATGCAAATCTCTCTCTGCATCATATTTGAGATCATTTGAGACAGATACCCAAATAGCTCGTTTTCGCCCACGGATGTAATTTTCAAAAATTATTCCAGCAATAGTTCTTCCTTTTCCAACACCAGCCCCATCACCTATGAGAAAGCCAGCCCGAGATTTATCTGGAAGGAAGTGCTCATGCTGCTGACTGGCATAGGTGATAGCTTCCAACTGAAGAGCAGACAGTGCACCAGAGCGAATTGTTTCATCTGGTAACTGTAATTTGTACCATACATCCGTGGGAGCAACACTTGATAAAGAGGCTGTCTCCACCACAGGATCAGGATGTTTCTTACCCAATTTCACTGAAAACAAACAACCAAAGAATGAGAGAGTTTAAGTGCAATTGTCTGGAGTAAGCATAATATAACATGTAGTTTGTGTAGAGTTATGGTGATTGGTAAGGTGTGTTATTGCTATTCAGAGATAAAGCACCCTGCATGCCGAGTGGAACACAGTTCTTTCAGTCCAGCAACTGCTTTTTGACCGCTTCAACAACAATTGAGGAATGGTGAAAATTGCATCTCTCCATCTTTTCCCCGCAAGATGAATTGTAGCATCAGCTGATAATCCCCCAAACTGTCAGTCCAGGATTTACAATAAGTTGGGGATATTTCCAGGAGTGATTTATTTTTTTCGACATCGTTACTACATCAAAATATAGACAAAATGTAGGTAAATCAATATGTACACAGAGAATTGGTGGGATGAACTGTGATTAAGGGGTATTTATGTGTGGTGCCGAGTAACTATTACTACTGAACTTACGATGATTTTTGGGTTATATCAGGTAATTGGGCACCAGATTTCATTGTAAAATTGGAGGCAGGAGCTTTCGCTCATGATTGGAAAATATCGAGTGTTTTTCTCTCGAACGAAACTATAACCTCAAAAATTTTCTTGGGCTCAAAGACAGGTAGTCATATTGGTAGCTGTAGATAGCAGCACATTACTTTTGGCACTAATTTTAATTTTAAAACTGTGGTGCGAATTGCTTCACTACTAACCAAAGTATGTCTCTTTGAGGAGGAATCACACTTCCTATTTGATTTTGATTATAGTGGTGACGCAAACATACTATAATTGTAATTGATGTACTTAGATTCATATGTGTTTGGTCGTAAATTTATACAATTGAATTAAAGAAAAAAATAAACTGCACGAGGACACCTTGCGCAATATATCACACGAGTTATGGTTCATGTGTAAGTGGAAAACCTGAAGTTTATATATTTGATTGGTGCTCATTCAATCGTAAATGGCTGTAAATTAAAGAGCTGGTGAAGATTGTTCGAGAAGAGTTTGATGTAACTACTAAAAGAGCTCAGTGATGAACTCAAACTTGAGCGCAGATGACATAGCAAGTTCTGCAACTGATTGCAGTTGCTACAGCAAATGTGACCAATGTAGTGGACCAATGTCAACCCATGTGTATTTGTAATTTAAGATTTGTCTCGACCAACTGAATTGAGAGTAGCTGTACGATAAGCTTTTTTAAGTTCAGTGTTACTTATAACTTACAATTATCAGTTGCACATTGAAAAGAGGAAACCTTGGTGCCAACATATTCATAAACTGCAAAACAAAACAACACTTACATTTTGATGGCATGTAATCTGAGTAAGTTTCTGCCACACCCATTTCTTCATCATCAACTTCCTCTTCTTCTTGACCACCCCCCATCATGTTCATCTGAAAAGAAAAAGAAACAACTTAATCACAGCCTTCTGTACAATTTTGAATAAACTCTACTCATAGTTTTTTCACCACTTAAGTTTTAATTAGTGATTTTTTGTGGTATTTCAAGACATTAGTTCAATTCCGCTTTATTATTCACATAAAATAAAATTTACTACAACACACAAAATTGGTAACTGCCTATATAAATAAAAAATGCAAATAATATCAGCATGAAATCAAGTAAAAATAATATATTTTTTCTGTAATGACCTAGTGTGTTGTTAAATTATCACAGAATTTCTTTTATAAAGGCCTTAAAAAAGATATCAATCAAAAATAGATAAATTAACAAACAGACAAACTTTCTAACAAATCTCTTCTCTCTCAACCTCTTTAACATTGAGCCTTCTCCCAAAAAAACAGAAAACAATTATTCCCAATTTTCCTGTTTAAACAACTTCTAAAATTACTAACGCTACTTCAACATAATGTTGGGAAATCAAGAATTCATTCCTTGGACATCGAAGACTTCCGATTTTGCCTTCACACGAAGTTAGTCAGAGGAAAGAGCTTAAGCTGAAAACATTATGGAACACAACTGTACTACAGTTTTATTCCAATTCAAGGAGTTTCACTGCTTATGTAAGCATGCATCTACTAATGAAAAAAGAAGACAAAAACAACTACTTCTAACAAATATAATGTAAATTAACATGAGAAGCTTACTTTCACTATATTCCTTTCAGGAGAAACTCAATTATTTCTTATTACATAGAGAAGTTGAGCTTTACTCTCACGAAGAGCATGTTTAAAGCATTTTATCCAAGGCTTTTAGGAACCAAATTCTCTGACGTTCTTATGCTAGTGCATCATACACTTTTCTTGAAATCGTGTCATGTTAAAGAGTGACCAAAATAATTATTAAAAATTCCAAATTGGAAATAATTTTCCATGTGTTTACATTTCTGGCTACTAAAGAAAGATGGCTGGCTGAATGTGAAGTATCTAGTGTGTTCGTAAAAATGTATTTTGGCATAGAAAGGTGTTGAAAATTATGAGCTGTCCAAAGTCACACTTGTTTTTTGCAAATCACAAAGACCATTAACTTCATCACCTGGATTTAGAATTACAAAACAAACCATCAACTAGGCTAAAACCCACGTAACTTTTCTTGATTGATGGGCTACCTCCCCCCCCCCCTATCTGGCACAAAAAACAGTTAAAGGTAAACACATGAAGCAAGAACTTATGACAGCATTTCAAATACATCTTCATTGGTATGTAATAAAAACTTTTTGCTGTTGAAGACAAAAACTCCTGTTCATGTTTTTCTTCAAAAAATCTAAAGTAATAGCTAAAGCAGGTCTAGATCCATTAGAGGAGATACCTCAAACTCCTCAGAAAGTTACAACACAAATTAATGAGAAAGTTGCAAAGGCATGACTGATATTCAAGTAATTGGCATTGCTTCATAAAATAATTTGGCCAAGTTCGTACCTAATATCCCCAATCTATACCTATTTCTTCAAGCAAATGGTCAAGAAACGTTGTGCAGTTATTATGTAGTGAGATATGATTAGGTTACATTGTGCAGGAAAAATATGAGCCAATAAATCAACAAAACTCAAACCTACACACACACTCCCACTAGCCATTTCTTGTTTTTTCTCCAGCAGTCCAATTACTGATTATGAAGTAATTTCTGATTTTCCTCATCAAAACTTACTTAATTAACCTTAACCACCTTGTGTTGACTAATGTGCACTTCATTTGACTAATCTAAAACATGTTTCAATGCTGTTCCAACTTTGGACATTATCCAACACTTTTTGGGTACAGTTCACGCCCTTCACGGTTTGGGTCCAAACAATTTAATAAGTTTATCTTTAAAGACTTCAATTTGGTCAAAATGGGTTTGTCACACCCCACTTTCTTTTGATTAAGAAATTAAGTTTCTTTGAGAAAAAACACTGTTGTTTACAACAAATGATTACTATACTTTTTTCTACTACTGTTCTGTACTTATTTCTCGTAGAAATTGTACATTGAATAAAAATTAGTATATGAGCACATTGAAAAACAAAATTTGTTAATGAATGTAATTTTCTGATTATTTTAATGATCAACCCAATATGTTCCCAATGTTTGAAAAAGTAACTACGCAATTGCAGCACAATAACATATCTTATCCCCTAGACATAAAACTCAAGTTTTCGGTTTCCTCGAGGAGAAAGATTTATTAAGTTTTGCAGATTGAAATCAACAAAATGAGATCATTTTGGACCTTCTATTCTATAATTGGAGTTTCAACTCTTCTACATATGACAGGCAATTAGAAATGCAGATTTACAAAAAAATAAAATATTAAATTGCCTATTAAATATTCCGAACAATTTAGTCACACTAAGTCTTTCGATTTGTTATTAATTGCTTAGCAAAATTACTAAGTTTAGTCACCCCAATATGAACCATAATTATACGAAATAATGTATAAATCAGAGCCTAAGAGTTGAACCTATTTTCACTTTTAAAGCAAATACGCAATAAACAGAAAACAGTTCTCAGCTGTCAATGTTGTTTTGTTGTTGTTTTTTGCTTGAAAGGTACCACAATATAAACAAATATTGACAATTCATTTCTTTCACACTCCAAATTCCAGTTCTCTAATAATATATACTTTCTGGAGCAAGGCAACTTTACATAAATAAATAGTTTCTCAAGCACACCTTAGCTTCTTCTCCCATCCAAAGTTGAGATACTGTTTTCCCAGACAGACCACCAGCCCAACCTTGATGCATAGCAGGTCCCAACAGCTGATGTAGCAGAGCTGCACTTCCTCCATTTTGTTGCATGAGAAAGGGGTTCATTTGCTGCATGAATCCTGGTCCAAGGCCTGCAGCTGCGGCAGCAGCAGCCATAGGGTTCATTCCTCCCAGTTCCATGGCTGCATTAACAATATCACAATGTACAGAATAAGGTTTCATCAGAAACTAATATTGCATAGCATTAGAAAATATCAGAAATAATCTATTCTATAAGATTCTTGGTACGAACACCAATTTTTATTGAACTATTGCAAAATGGAGCAGACCACCAGTACAACAAATTACAATCATAAAAAAAAGCATTAAATTGAATTGAATTTGCCTTATTTTACGTGGCGAGACTCGGACCATCAGGCCCGCTCTTCCGTCTGACCACGCAAATATCCCTACGCTCCTTTCACCAACTAGCAGAGAAAGGAGGTATTTCTGGGGCGAGAAAGAGGCGATTTGAATTTAGCTCAGAGGCGTCATTTAGGCTTGAGGATCTGTTACATGCAAGTAAATCTACTAACATGGGACAGCCGGCTTTACTTCCCCTCCGAAGGAAGGCGTACGAAGGATTTTTTTGCCCTTAAAAATCCACGGCTTCGATCAGGTATGAACCCGCCAACTTGGGTACAACAGTCCGATACGCTAACTGTTACACCATCGCTGCCACCGGCATTAACTCATTCTAAAAATAATACCACCAAACTGTGGGTGAGAAACCATGAAAACGTTTGTTCAGGTATGTACATATTCAGTAAAGCACTCACTTTTAAAAACTTATACATTGGGCACTTTACAGGATTTTATTCTTACTAGCTAAGCTGAAATATTTATGTAATAATAAATTACAAGTGTAGTTTAAAACCATTCACTTTATACAGAAACAAGAGTATAAAAATGTTTTCACAAAAAAAGGATTGATCTTTTTTCTTTTTCTCTCTCGCTCTCCCAAAAAAATGTTAATTTTCTTACATATTCAGATAGTGCACTAGTGACCAACAGCATCTCTGAAATGTCTGGAGAATATCACAGAATGACTTACTTCAAGCAAATACAGAAAATAAAAATATAAAATAAAAGCTTCTCAATACATCTAGCACATGGGCTTACTTTGTTGAAGAAAGGCTGGTGTTAAAGATGGTGGCATGCCAGGCATTCCTTGAAAAAAGCCCATTCCGCCAAATAAACCACCAGGAGCAGAAAATGGAAATGGTGCTTGCCCTTGTGATGCACCAACACGTACTTTTTCATAACCTAACGATGAATTCGCTTTTGTTACTAGACCTCCAGGAATCTTCGAAGGAAGTTGACTCGCAGCATTACTCCCTGCATTTGACCCTGTAATAAACAATATTTTAATTAACTTATTAATGAACTAAAAGATGTTTTAACAGAAACGGGAATTATAATGGAGATTCACAGAACCTACAAGACAGTGAAGGAGGTAGGTATCAATTAGTAATCCTTGATCTTTTAGTTTTATCCAAACTATTACATAATTAGTTTAAAATTTGATAATGTGGTCGCAGTTAGCGGCAGAAAAGATTTAAATTAAGTTAAAGACCCATTTTACTTTAACGATTTACATCCCACAGAAGGAATAAATATTCTGTATTACAGGTAATACAAAATGGCAATTATGGAACCTAAATCATAAAATAAAATAAAATTAAGCAGATTATACCAATGAATTGAATGAGCTATTTTGTAGTTTAATCAACCGAACTGAATACCTGACCATACTGAACGAATTACATTAATAGATTAGAAACTTTTCCACATAACACAACTCAACTAAATTTTTTTGTCCGGCAGAATGGGAGCTAACATAGTCCTGGATCATATCAGGACAGCTCTGAAATATCAAAGGTATTATATCCTACTACTCTGTAGCAAAATTGCTCATCTATCGATTGACATTAATATATACAGTTGATTCCAGTTATAGTGAACTTAAGTCACTGGCCCTGTTTCACTTATGTTACTAATAAGCTTAAGAAGACTCGGTTATAGTGAACCTGAACCTCAACTGTAGTGAATGTAGGCAATACAACATACTGGAAATTAATTTCCTCCTGGAAAAAGTTGTATTGCCTCAGAGCCACAAATTCCAACACTAGGCAGCTAAAAAAAAAGTCGGCCAAAGGCCATAATAGCAGTACTGTATCCTGTGGTG
This sequence comes from Gryllus bimaculatus, assembly GCA_017312745.1. Lineage (NCBI taxonomy): Eukaryota > Metazoa > Arthropoda > Insecta > Orthoptera > Gryllidae > Gryllus > Gryllus bimaculatus. Next base: position 7,284,909 of record BOPP01000035.1, read on the forward strand.
AAGATAGGAGACCAGGAATGGGCACCATATTGATAACCTTACGCCATTCGGTTTTGCTGCAGAAACAAAGGCCATGTCTTACGTGGGCTACAAATGACTGTAGTGACACACGATTGCTTACTTCAGTATCTATCTGAGTGTTACTTGATATTCCGGAGGTCAAAGTGTCTTGTGTTCTATGTAGGCAACACGAAGCATATAACTACCACACCCTGGAGATATTCACTGTGTCATATGGAAAAGCGATCAGTTTCAATAGCTGCTTGCACCATCCTGCTACCGAAAGCCGGTCGTATATATTATTATACGATATAGTGAACCAAAAATTATTAGTACCCAGAAGTTTGCAGGAGTCAACCGCACTCATAAAAACATTCCTTTCTTTCTTTAAGACGGTGCTGTAGCCCTGACTTCTGCATAATTGCAGTCTCCTGAGTTGAGTAGAGCACATGGAAGTTGCAATGACTTCAAAATCCCAAAATTTAGATGCTTCAAAAACCAATAGCATTGGACAATGAGACAGTAAAATGACATTACTATTATTTCCATCACATCGTTTTAAGTTTCATTAACTTACAGTGCCTGAAAACATAAGTAATTACTACCACCAATAGAATTAAAATGCACATTAGTTTTCCACTTTTAAAATATTGTATTTCACACTGAGTGAAAATATTACACAATGCCTTACAGCACTCTGGTGTATAAACGGATTAAAGCACATGCTAGGAGCTCCTCCTGGAATGGGGCTGCAAATATTTTTTTTTTTAAAAACAAGTGTTAATTAGTTCTAATTTGAAAAAACATTGTAATACTAATTTTTCAACTTGCAAGGGATGTAGTTTATTTTCACATTATTTTGATACATATAATTAAGATAATCAAGATTCCCAATTGGAGGCCACAAGGTTTGGTCAGGCATAGGTTTACATAAGATATTAATCCATTTGTCCTATTTGAATCATGAACAATTAGTACTGCACATCTGATGCAAATACAATTAATTCTAGAGTGAGCTTGAAATCTGAATTGTCATTAAAACTATCATACCTCCTGACGTGTCCTGTAGGAAAAAAACTTGTTTCCTAATCTATATTAACTTAACATCTTTCATAACTCCCTTACATGGTAAAAAAAATGCCTCAAATCTTTATAATGCAACAATCAATTATTCCCATTCACTGAAACACAAAGCCATATTAGGGTGACCGAAATACTGATGTAGTTAGCTTTTTACTAGTAAATAATGTATTGTATGTGTCAGTGCTCCAGTTTGATGAATATTTAGAATACATGACAGAATTTAAGTCCCTTGGTCATATAGTTTTTTCATCCACTTTCCTATACATTCCAATCAATGATCCATTACATACCCCAAGCTTGAACAAACATGCTAAGTTGCGCAAAGGTAGAATGAACAATAGAAGTACGAAATTTAACTCCAGATTTTAATGAACATGGGAAACAGCATTTGTGGATGGAATTTGCAATGCTCAAATTTGCTTTGCTCAATCACGATATTATGCAAGGTGTTTCAACAGTATCTATCATCAATGTTCACTAGAAGCAAATTTGACATTTAAGTACTGAACATATGTGGCTGCAGAGCTGCCTACAAGCTGCTGCGAGGAGCGGCTTGAACTTCCAAAATGTTACCCAACATTTTTTTTCTTTACTATAAATATCCATGGAAAGCAGGTCTTAATTTGTAATTTCTCTATTTGTAGACTCAGCAGTCATCTACTGATGTAGTCAAGGAATTCCATTAATCATGCTCTTACAGAGTACAAATACACTTTGACAGTTCCAAGTTAATTTTCCATAAAAAAAGTTGGTGGCAGAAAGTCTGGAATTAAACATCTTAACAACTTGGATAAGAGCTGTTGTTTATACATAATTTTCGTCACAAATCAACAACCAAGCGTTCTCAAAAGATGTGCACCCACCTAGTGAAAATGCTGTTGTGAAGAGTAATAACAATTTCTGATTTACTTCTCGTATCATTAAGAAATATTAGCTTGCATTTTGCATAATTAACAAGCCTTGGAGGCTTGAGAAATGGCTGACCTAAAAACTAAGGAGGGATGAGCTGCTCCTAATCGTTTTCATAATTCCATCTCTAAAATAGAGAGATTACTACAAGGAAACACTTTGGCAGATACTGCTTGGCCACTCTTGGCAACATAACTACAGATTATGTTAACGAACTCATTTCGTCTGTCAGTTTGTTTACAATTTGCTCATTTGTAAATAAAATTCACCACTATCTCGTGCATTGTTATTGCCCTGAATGACATTCATATGTTTCCCAACCTGACAAACCAATCTCTTCTTAGAGTAACTCCTCTACAGCAAAAGTATGTGTGTGGAAGTACAGATTTGAACATTGAATAATACTACAATAATTTCAAGGAACCACTGTTTATAATAAGTTCAAGGAATCTTTCAACAAGCTTGAAAAGTCCTCGTTCACAGAAATATTCTTGCAAAAAAGCATGCATTGATCTGCACATGGAAACAAAGTAATCCCTTTCAGACCAGTTAAGATAGAAACTACTCTGTGATTCTAGAGATAAATATTGTTTTCCAACATTAAGCATACATTCTCAACTAAACTGATAATTAAATAAGAATTCAGATATCAGAAACATCTCACATATTGTTCTCCTGTACTTTGTTTCTACATTTGTATTCATTTTGGTAGTTGAAGAGCAAATATATCCACTTGAAAACACATATGTAACTCCACAACCCTGACAAGAATCTGTCCCAATCTCTTGTCTTGTCTGTGTCAGGTAAAAAGATTGCTAAGTACCAGTAGTTTAAAAATACGTGAAAAACATTCGTATCTACCCACAATATATTAAGAAATTCTTGAACACCATGCCAGACCTGACACTAAAAATGTGGAGAATGATAAACAAATAACAATGTCGAGTGTTCTTGCTCTTTGAAAAGAAAAACTAGCCAGATACCACACTCAAATCTACTTTAAAAACCAATATGAACATACAACTATTGGAAATGATCTTTCAAAAATTTCCTAGGTAAAAGATCTCCCTTGTTTTTTGTAAAGCATAGAATGTTTTTTCCTGTTATTTGTCTTTCTCAGAAACCCTCCCTTATCCACAATGATTGTAGTAATAAGAATAAGTGACAACATAAGTATACCTAAAAGCCATTCTTAAATTGTTCAATTTTTCTAAATATTTATTTTCTGTTAAGGAGGAAAACTTCTACCCAGTAATTTTCACCTAATTCGAAGATGTTCCCAATTTTTAAGTAAGCTTAGTGGGGTACTCAGTCACAGGCCTTTTCGAAGTAGATAATGGCATTTGATAATCCTCGGGCATGTAGCGTTGCCCACTTTCCTACACACAGTTTCAAGCAAGTGATCATTCAAGAACAAATCCAAGCTGATTTCCAGGGAAAATTCCAGTTTTACTGCAGATATTTTGTCTGCACTCAGCTATAACTTTATACAGTCACCCAAGTCTGTTTTCCAATTGAATCACATTCTTGAGATTATATTAGGGCTTCCATTCATTATTTGCAGTTGTAGTGAATCAAGAGGATTCCTTCCTGATTTCATTAATTAGTTGTACAAGGACACTTTTTACCTTAAGGATGTATCCGATATGTCAACTTCATATCACTGCTATGTCCTATAGATGTATGTCAATTTTCTTCTGCATTTATCTTCTTTGTCACACTAAAAACGTCTCTCAGACGTTTACAGACACCTAAAATATGCTTCTTAATGTCCGTAAGAAAGTCACCGGACGATTGTCAGTGTGATTCTATTTGTTGCATGAATTTGCAATTTTTTCTTGAATTAGATATTTGTACCTGCACGCATTTTGCCTGCATTTGTACCTGCATGCATTACATCAGCTGTTGTGCTATCATCTAATCAGGAGGTTGAATGTCATCACAGTGACATCACTGTAGTGCTGTGTAAGCTCCCAACAGGATGACCAGTTTGAGTGATAAAAATGTTAGCAAAGAGAGAGAATGATGCAAATGATTCTGTTGGAGAGTCTTCTTATATTCAAGAGTTTTATTTCCTTTACATTAGTGTGAAATTGATGAACAATCTAAATTTCAAGTGTTTGAGAAAACCAGAGAAATAAAATATCATGTAAATGAAGATTCAACTGAACTAGAGACGTTTTATTGTTGACCACAGCGTATTTCTAAAAATCAAACCAGAGACAAATATATATGCAAATAAAATTATTTCTGAACAAAACATTATAATTATAGCGAACCGGTATTATTGTTAGATGAAGTACTCTACATTTTCTTTGTTATTCGTTTCTTTTAATTCTTTCAAAAATTTTAAAAAATGATAACAGCTTTTTTTGAATTTCATTCTCACCTTTCTCTTCAAAAACAAATACCAATAAAAAGTACATAAAATTATATAGAAAAGACAATACTACAAGATGTTAGTTTCAAACTGAAGGGTACAATAGCCATTTTTAACAATGTCTTGAATAATACATTGGTCAGAACAGACAACTTTGACTACCGTGCGGTGTAATGTGTTAAAGGTATTTCAGTGGCCAGTTTGCTTTTATCAGAAAGATATTCTTCACACAATTCAGTATCATTTTAAAGCATTTTCTTATGTGATTAGGTAGCATCAGTTCTCAATGTCAATTCACCAAGGTTATTTGAAAGGTTGCCCCAGAGGCTGCGTTGAAATATAATCAGTTTACCTCTGGTTCTTGTGATTTGGATTAAACATTGCAATGTTATTAAAAGGGGTATGAGGGACACTCTTCACAACCAGTCTTTAATGCTCTTCACAGTCCACATGCAACTTATCTGGTTGTTTCTATATTTTGGGTTCGAATCTAGTAGTGTTAATTACTCCTGACAAAAAACTACAAGATAGATGGATTCAGAGTTTAAGGTGGTCCAACTGATGTTAAGAGTAGTTGAAGACTCCTATGATAATTACACTGTTGTAGGCAGTGATTTCCTCTAAATTCTGATTTAGTTCATTGTCTGCCTCAGTTAATGTTGGAAGCTGTTCCGAGCAGGAAGATAATACCATGTCTACCTTAAATGTTATCTTCAAACATTCATTATGTTTGTTGTTTGTATACAGAATGAAATAAAGAATGTCAAAAGTTAATGTTAAAGAGATAATTTCTTCTTTATGTATATTGTCACAGTGTAACAATGACATTGGGGGGGGGGCATGTACAAACAAACAATATATATATATATACATATATATATATATATACATATATATATATATATATACATATATATATATATATACATATATATATATATATACATATATATATATATATACATATATATATATATATATATACATATATATATATATATATACATATATATATATATATATATTTCAGAAAATAGAGCTTGACATTTGCATTCACAAAAAGTTGCAGCTATATCTAAGAGATACATTGCAGGCTCCGGCCCAAGTCTGTCTATTGCAGGCACTACTACTCTTCTCTTCATCCTCTTCTACTTCGTTGGACCTTTCTATAGACTTCAAAACCTGGTATTTTAATCAGTGGTTAGGAATGCTGAAATAGAGTTGTGTCAGTACGGCGATTTTTGACAGACAGCATATTTGTAAACTAAAAAAATATTCAAATTGTTTAGCTGTGAGAAAGCTTAGATTTGTATAGTAGAATATAATATAACTAAGATATTTGGAGGTTTCTTGAAGATGATTTGGTTACATTTTACAAATTTTGGTTTACCTCTGACATATTGGCAATGGTAATATTTTCCCTACGTTTACAATTCTCGAAAAATTGCTTTCTAAGGTTTTGAAAAAGATTGAGTTCTGCAGCTTGTTGATCACTTTTTACTTGGTACCAGATAGAAATTTTGAATTTGAAAATCAAATTTACTACCGGTTCTTAATGATAGTTTAACCTTTATAATGCTCGTGCAACCAGGCTTACTGATATAAACGGGGGGATGTTAAGAAAATATTGATATTTTGAAATCTCTTTAGCACCCTCATTGTTAACCTGGGAATGTATCTCTCAGACATACCTTTAACTTTTGGTGAATGCGAATGATCTCAAGCTCTCTTTACTGAAATATGTATTTTATTTTGTTTGTACATGCCCCTCAACGTCATTGTTAAAGAATCTTACACTGCAGAAATCTTGGGTAAATATTTATGCTGAGAAAGGTAAAAATTGACAAACACACAAAAATCATTAAACAACTTATCTTATTTTTTCCCTTTCGTTACAGAAGTCTCCTGCACATCATCTTTCTCTTTGGTAAGAAATAGTGACAGTCGATCCTAGATAAGATGATCTATTACATTTTTCACTGGCACTTCTCATAAGACACTGCTGAAAATAATACAAGACGTACTGCTTACGCCCGGAGCTCACAATGCATTGGTGCCATTGCAGGTAATGTATCTGATAGATATCATGCAATGCAGCGATCACGTTTCAACACGCTTAAAGGATATGATACAATGAAATGATAAAAATAGGAGGTCAGGCTTTCTGAGAAAAGTTCAATGACGAAATACCTGAAATATCACACAACTATTGCATCGCAATAATTCAGTAAGATTGCTGTGACTTGGATCTCAGAGATCTATTACGAACACACCCAGGATAAACATATCTTCAATTTTTTTATGGTGTGAAGAAATTTAACGTACCTTCAACGTGCCTTACATAGAAGGTAAAATTTTAGTGTCCAGAGGGAGAGAAATTAACACAATGAGTTTTCAATTTTTTATTATTTTCCTAATTCAAAATGGAGTGTTTTTTTTTTTTACATGAATTGTATTTTTAATATCTGAAAAACACCGAACTGTCTCTACACATGAATGAAAAACCCTGTAGTTTCCATATTTTTGAACTTGGTTCACAAATTATAACTATTATTAATTATATGGATTTTTTCTTATAATTTCTTAGCAAAATGACCTTCATAGGCCATTCTCAGCAAAATACCATAATTTAGTTATCAGCTGATCATACCAAGGTTTCCTAAAATATTCTTTGCCACTTCCATCATGCAAGAAACATGTGTGTCATTTGAATCGATCAATTGAAATGTTAACTAACAAGATAAAAAGCATGTTACTTTACCTCTTGCTAAAAATAGTTGTTGAAAGTGTGTATAAAGCTGCCATTGATTGGCTTTAACCAGCTCAGTGGGAGTTTTGCTTTGAAGGTCAAATGCTGGGAGCGTGGGATTCAAGAGAAGAAATAATTATCATCCTGGATAGACATAATTGAAAAGGGGAACGTTTCTTAAATATAAGAAAAAAACTACATCACTTCTCAAACCTTGATTATCTGTTGATATTCTGTCATACCTCAGAAATTTGAACTTGTGTGTGCGACTTAAAAATGAATTCTGAATTTGAGTTGCAAGAAACTCCCTTGAATTGCAAGGTAAGTTTTCCTCAAGAACGACTGAACATCAATCCAACAGGTGAACAATAAACAGGAGAAATCCAGCCTCAAGGCCAAAAAGTACTGAATTTGCTTCATGGTTTTTTTGGTGCATATTATAATGCCTTGCACTTTCCTGTTCAAATTATGTGCATAAAAAAATATTTAAAAACACATACACACAACATTTGTAACAGAAAGACAAATCCTCTGATGCTATTTCAAAGTAATCTAGCAAGAAACAAAAATTTGATCTGATGATAACAAAGAATAATTATTACAGAATACACTTTCTACTTCTTGTATATGAACATATATTCAAAATAATAATCAAATGTATCTTTCAAAACCATAACACATTTACAAATAGTATGTAAAAGTGATTTGACCTTGTGAAACAGGTTTGGGACACATAAGCACAAGAATGTGACACTAAAGCTGAGGGTTCAAAATTTTTAAAAAACTAAGGCTGAGGGAATATAAGTTGTGTGTATCTGGCTTGGGAACATCCTGAGACCCTTGTGCATTACATCTATACCCTAATCCTCCCATATTTCACAGCCTAATAGCCAACAAGTGAGGTGTGTGCCATCTATCTGTAAATGACGCACTGGATCCCTATGCCCATGGACAAATATATAAAGGTACAGGACAAAGATCAGCTTACGCGATCTTCAGAAGTGCAAAGGTACTCTGCCTTGGAAATGCCCCCAGGGAATGGTGAGACATAGCAGATCTGTTTGGCACAAATAGTTACCATGAAGAGTGAAGAAAAATCCAAAAAGCTAGCCAAATCAAAGAGACACTAACTAGAAGAGATAGTCTGTGCCATTCTGTAGCACCATTAGTTCATTAATATTTACATGGATTATGCACAATGTTAAAAAATTATTACCTGGTAAATCTTCAATTTTTGGTTTCTCATCTTTAGGTTCTTCTTTAAGAGAGCTTATGGAGGCTGCTGTAGCCAAATCTTTACCACCTCCTGCAATCCAAATTATAAAGAACACAAAGTTAATTAAACATGCAAGTAGATACTCTGAAGAGATCAGGAGAAAATGAAACTAATGAATAAAAAAACAATGACATTAAAGCTCCTCAAAGATAAACATAACAGTGGACACAAATCAACATAATGGTGGAAGACACAGTAAAAATGAAGTAAATTGATAACAGTTATGAAAAATGTCATTATTAAAAAACACTCACAAGAAGAATTTACAATGAAATAAAATCAGAAAGGAATATATAACTGATATGCGAAAAACATACTGTCCGACATCTAAAAAAAGAAACTATCAGAAACCTCTAAGCTTTCATTCTCATTTCAGTGGATTTTTACTTCATTGACCCATCATTTAAAAAAATGTTTATTTTCAAAATAAATATACATAAATGAATACTCAAAAAAAGATGATTGAGGTCTCCTAAATAACTATGGAGACAACCTAACAACACAAGGGGCATGAATTGATTTGTACTGCTTTGGAAAACTTGCATACATTCTTAAGAAACACAGTTTACCTTTCAACAAGAAGCGAAAGATACCCCAGATTTGTGTATTAAAGGTTGCAGTACATGGACTGGAAACAGAAATTCGCACAAAAACAATGACCACCACTTAAGAATCAGTAAGTGAGCTCCACTGGATTCCAACTTTAGTGATAGCCTGCAAGGGATGTAGCGACAATCCATGCTGACAGATGTTAAAGACCAGTACATAAAGGCAGACAAAATAATGCAGCATTGTCCCATGATTAATAGTTCAAATTAAGTGATTTTGAAATAAAAAAGCGACTATTGACATTCTTAAAAATTAGCTAAATAGTTTTGTGAATATGTATAACATTCCTAGAAAAAAATTCTTATAATATTTTTGGTGCAAAAAGTTTATATACTCTGGAAATTGTATGTTGTTTTTTTTTCCAATTATTTTAATTTATTGTACATCATAAAATAACCACCAATATAATTCTGACGATGTGCACAGCACAGAAACATTTCTAGCATCATACATTCTTCAGCAATGATGTGGAGATAATAATGCAGGAGGAAACAAATTTATAATGCTGTAATATAAATTTCTCTGCCTGTAATTTTTTTCATTTTTCACAGTTTGTATTGGATGAATACAGTTAATGATCTCATATTTTCCTTTCTTTTAACATACCCAATAATCACAAATAAATCACCCAATGATTCATTGCCTCCTATGGTTAAAAATTAACTAACAAAACTTGCAACAAATAGGCAGATACAATCTTTGCAAATAAACATGATGAAAATGTAAGAAGTTCTTTCCTCACATCTTTCAAACATTCTAGAACTAAATAAAATTATAAACCTATCCCAGCATGCTTGTGATTCCAGAAATATATTTTTTTCCCTCTTGAAAACATAATATATTTTACATTCTTCAAAAAAATTTCCTAGAGAAAATGGGAGTGGATTTTAACTTCTACAGTTCCTTTGAAATACTGCACATAATATTCAACGGAGAAAAAAAAAATTCTATTTCATACATGAAGTAAGAGCATTTCTTACTGAAATAGTGAATTCAAGCTCTGAAAAAACACTGATAATCTAGAAACAGTATTTCAATGCAATGAAGTTTCTGCAAAAAGGAATTAAATATTCAACATCATACTATTATGAAAAATCACTTTACCTGGAACTTCAATTTTATCGGGGTCTTCATCGTCATCAAAATCACTGTCTGAACCACCCGACATATTCTCATTATCACTCATATCAGGATATGCTACCTTCTTTGTAACCTGTAATTTAGTAACATTCTTTATAACCCAATCACACAAATAAAAACTAGTAATATTTTTTAAAACAAAACCTTTCAAGAAAAAGGTGCAATCAAATCTCCCTATTTATTGAATTAATAAAGAAACTATCCACAAAAAGTTTTATCTCTAATGAAATTGTAATTAAATACTGATTGAATGAATTTAAATACAAATTAATATAAATGCTTATTAAGTATATGAGATGTTCAGCAACAAACAAAAACTCAAGATTTCAAATTCTGAAAAAACAAAATAAGGAGAAGAAATATAACCTCACAAAAACAATATCTTCTTTACATAAAAAATTTAATTAATTCTTGAGCTTTCTTTAGGTTTCACATGTAACAGATACAAATGTAAGTTACTATCCAAATTCTCTGCAACAAATGTTCAACAAGGACTGTAACAAAAACATGAAAACAAACTAACCAATACAATTCTGACATAACATTTTTTACAACAAAAAAAATACTTTTCTACATATTTTCTGGTTTTTTTAATTACAAAACTCATGCATTTAAAAATATTTGTTGTAGTTTGCAACAAACAATCAGTACTTTCAAGCCCAGACTACATTAATGAGAATAGAAGAATTTTTTTTTTCCTTTTACAAGACATGGGAAAACAAAGGCATCGCAAAGAAATGCAGATCTTGATTCGCACACTTCATATATAAACATAAGCACGCATATTTTGACACCATTAAACGAATGTGGAATTCATTACTATCGCTTCTTCGCTAGGAAATCCATCAAACAGGCTTCTAGTTGCCTCCATTGCATACACACAGCACATAAAAATTACATATCTCACCCGAAGGATGAATATGCCTCGTCACTGACAACTATGGCAATAATTTACAGATGACACGAAGCATACAAATCTCCGGCAAATATACTGTTAACGGGCACAACAATATACTCACACTTCTTTTCGGACGAGGCATTTTGTCAGAGCGCGGACTTTCTACACTCTTTTATTCAATGCTGCCTCCCGCCATCTTGTTTCGATTCCCAGCATTCCCTGCAAATGGTAATGAGTGTACAATGAATAGATGTCAGCCCCTATTGTATCACATCTAGTTTTTACATTAAACCAACAGGTGTCTATAGTGTAGCCACAGGTCTGAAAAGCATGCATGATTCAACACTTGAACGTAAAATCATTTGCTGCCTATAAATTATCCCTAAAATAACATCAAAATATGACAAGTGCAATAACTATAATATATTTCAAATATTTAGAAATGTAAATGTTTAACCGCGTTAATAGATAGCGCTAAAAGTTTCAAAATATCTCTGCCTTACTGTCGGAAATCTATCGCTTTGTTTTCTCAATGAGCGCTTCACAGTCTTCTGCTCAACCAATCAGATAGCGAGTCTTCGCTTGGCAGGGTTTAGACTTATGTTTCATAACGTGTCGTCGGTTATTTTTAATAAACATAAATGGTAACTTTTACACGTGTTATGGATTGCTTTGGATGTTTAGATGTTTCTTTACAATGTTCACGGTCGACGTTGTAGTTCACCTCGCTGTATTTTCTTTCATTTGGTGTTTTAAGTCAGTGTAGTTTCAAAACAGTCACGGTCTGTCAATGATAATTTTGATTCGTTTGTGTGTTTGTTTTCACATCTCAGACGATTATGGCGCGAGGTAAGTATAATTAGTCAAAATAAAAACATTATATCTTAAATACTTTCTTGAATTTTTATGTTTGTTAAATAATATATGTAATTTTTACGACGCGCATATAGTTTATGGTAGTAGGCAATATTTTTTTATTCTCATTAATGTTCTAGGACGAAGAAAGGGAACAAAATCTCGCGTTAAAAGTGAAGTGGCAAATTCAGACAAAGATCAATCGTGTAAGTCTCCAAAGGACATAAAATTTTCACGGGGAGTGAATGGACGGCTGTCCCACGCAAGCCCAATAGTACCAGAAAAAGAACTTATCACTCATTATTTTCATCCCGTACCGTCTCCCGATGCTCCAGAGAAAGAAAAGGAGCCATCATATTGCGAAAGTGCTGTCTCTAGTGCCCACGAGATAGAAATAGTAGAGATTGTCAAAGCCAATGATGGCAAAACTACTCCTCACAAAATCCAACATAATACACAAGTTATCCAGTCTCCATCATCAGCATTACAGCAGTTGCGAATCACATACACCCCTAAGAAGTCTGGCAAGTCTCGTCAGAGGTAAGATTTTATCATTTAGGAATTAAGTCTACATTACCAATGTAAATGTTGAATTTGTTTAAATACAAGTTTGGCATCATTATTGTAGTTCAAATTGGATTACAACTTTGACTGATAGAATTGCACATCATAAATATGTGTCATGGGTGGTATCCCCTAGTAGTGTTGATAAATTCTCAATCCTAAATCCTTATCAGTTTTAAAATTGGTGGAGTGATTTGATAATTATTTTCCATGCCTTCTATCGAAATGTTTGTTCTGTGTATTGTAGGTTAAATCCGAGTCAGGCTGGCAACCAGCAAGTGTGTGTTCCTAAGCCAGCTTGTTGTGCGAAACAAAATGGCAATCACGAGCTTTCAGAGTACTTTCCTGTCCGTCGAAGTGAACGCAAAACAAAACGTACTGTGTTACAGGAGAAGCAACATCGCATGGAAGCTGCTGTTTTAGCCGATTGTGAAGAGGGCTTGGAGGTAATCATGACATCATTGCTTTCAATGCTAACAATTCATGCAGTTGTGATGTATTAAACCTGTTGAGCATGTTACTTCTTTTTCTTCAGTAGCTGGAAGGGAATGGAAGGTTTTCTCCTGTATGTGTATTTTTTTCGTGGACCATGAAATAAAACATGTTTCAAACAAATTCCTATTGCAACACTGTCTTCTAAATTGTGAAACACTCAACAATATATATCTAAACCTAGAAGTATATCTAAGTATTCAGGCACCCATGGCAAGCATAGAATTTGTGCCTGCCAGGCTACTTCATATTAGGATGGTTGTTATTGGTTTTAATGGATATACTCTAAATACCGCCCCTTGTGAGTGGCATCCATGGTACTTGCCATGTCTGCTATACCGTAGATACCTCTGTTTCTCAATTAAAATACCCCACAACATAATAGTGCTATTAACAAATCTTAAGCAAAAAATTCCAATTTGCGATTTCCTCCTTTGGACATTTCCTCATCTAATTGAACACTAGTTTTTTAAACGGAAATGATTCTCCTTTTCTGACTTCATTGAATCACACCCTTAGCTTTCCTTGCCAAATTAATTTTGTCAACTCGCAGGAGTGAAAATAAAAAATCCAAATGATACGAAAAAACTTTCAAGTAATATGCACTACATTAGTCCTCACAATGTCAAAAGGAGGCCTTCAATGCAAAACAAAAATCATTAGTTTAAATGAAGTTAATTACATCCATTTTGGATTTTGCTTGTATATTTTTGTTCATCAAATTACAGGGTGATAGATTTCTGGGAAAACAGGGAAATTCAGGAAAGTGCAGGTTAATGGCTGGTAATGTAAAAAATAAAACTTAAGTGGAAGGAAAGAATGTGTTGATGTTACATTGCAAATAGATTAAGTGATCGTCCTGTGTAGTATTCTGTAAAATTATATCAGGTATCTTTGTAAGCAGAAGCAGTAATTGCCACTTCTTAGAAGGTCGTAATGAAAAAGGGATTATTTTGCATAATTTGACTGGTTTGTATGAACTAATTTCTTGCACATTACTGGCTGAAATGCCATAAGGGAAGTAGTCCAGAGAACAATTAGTAACGAAAGCCTTCTTTAGCAATATTGAGTTAAAACTTAGGGTTTATTCTTTTAATTTGTAACCAGTTTTTATTACAATGAACAGTTTTATTCCTGTACCACAGGCTGCTAAAAGATATGAAAGTTCTAGCCTGGTAAGATGGTAATAAAGTAGGTAATAGGTAATAAAGTAGGATAAGTTTCTGGATTTCTACCAGGTTTTTAATATTTAGTGGTGATGCAAAAAGGACACTCCTGTAATGTGTTCCTGAATACTCTACAATGACTTGTTCAATCTTTTGTTTCCTGTTACAAAAATTCTGAAGAATGAAATTGAAAATTTAAACTGAATTTAACTGAGAAAAGGCTGGTGAGATCCATGAGTAGAAAAATTCATAATTTAGTTCAGAATCAATTTTCAAAACGTTCAGGAAAAGTAATTCATGTGCCTAGCAGTCAGCCTGACGAAACAATTATGGTTGAACCTCTGATTTCTTGATTATATTTTAATTTTCCTTTTTCAGGTTCATAACTTCGAGGGCAAAGGGAGAGGTATTGTGGCCACTCGGTTCTTCTGTAAAGGAGAGTTTGTTGTAGAATATGCTGGAGAACTTATTGATATGACTGAAGCCAAAGTCCGTGAACGCATGTATGCTCAGGACCAAAATACAGGATGTTATATGTATTATTTCCGCCATCGAAACACCCAGTATTGGTAAGATACGATACAGATATTCTATGCCGAATATAAATTTATTTATGTAATATTGAAGCTTAGCTGGTAATATATATCTCATTAGGCTGAATTTACGTATTGTGTAATGTGAATTTGTTTGCATTGTATAATGTGAGTTCATGTAGTGTACTTTGAAACTAAAGGAAGTTGTATTTTGTGTTATAAAGTTTGGTTTTCCATCTTCCAAAATTTTTTGCATTCATATACAATTGACACATACTTAGTAGCTATTTTCAAGTTCTAAACTATTCTATTTAAACAATATGAGATTGGTAGTTGTGTCGAGCCATCTCCTTGTGCATTCTTTTTTTATCATCAGCCTGCTATCAGTGGCTTTCTTAGAGGTCACTTGGATTCTGCATTTTATCCACCATTTATTATCTGAAAGTTTAAAAATTTCAACAAGATGACCACATTCTGTACTACTCTCGTCATGGCTCAGCAAATTCAAAATTTGTTTGTTGATATTCATGTTGACTTTCATAGTATTCATGAGGTCCTATTTTTGTTGAGGAATATTATTATTTCCATTAGCTAGTTTCTGTGTTCTTCAGATTAATTAGACAATACTTTGTTTCCCCTGTTTTATTTGTCATCCCTTTCCTCATAAAAATTGATGTAACACTTGCTCTTTTTGCAAAAATTGGAATTTTAGTTACACACGTTATGTGGTCAAAGATACGTTTCAGTTTTGGGGCTGTAAGTATTGTAATTTCTTGATAATATACTTAGAACCAGCTGTAGAAAAACATTTGGTTTCACGGGAGTCTGCATAATTTTAATTTCATCGAATTAGACATAAAAATCTAAATCGAAACTAAAAACATCCAAAATAGCATTTGGTCTCCTCCACTCCTGCTAGTTCAGTTGTAAAAAGTTCCTGGAATTTGTTTGCAAATAAGTACTTTTCTTAGATTTTGCCATTGGTGTAGAAAATGAGATATTCTTAACAATTCATGTCTTAAGAGAACAACAAAGTTTGACTTATTAAATATTTTGACAATTTTTTCAATAAACATTTCTCTTAAAGTGATAAGAAAAAGGTTGAAACTGACAAACTGCCTTTTGTAGACACCCTTTAAGTGTATGATTGATTCCAATTCATTAAACTTCTGGAGGCAGTTAAATATGGATGTGGTTGAAGGAGCAGGCATGTGCAAATTTTATAATCATTATTTACTATAGAATTGTAGGATTTCCTGTACTCTTTGATGTGTTCTTTGACTTCTGAAATGTCCCTCTGCCTCACCCCCTGGAATGTTTTATTATAAATTCCATTGTTAATTTATTTATTATCTCTTTTTGAACTGCAATTTCAGTTCTGAAACTATTTCCAAACAAAACGGCTGGTATGTGAATCAAAGAGTGTGTAACCAGGCTCTTATATTTTGCAATAAAATGTTACAACCTGTGTTATGATTAAATTGAATTACGATATACTGTGGTTTGGCAGGCCACATAGAATTCTGTTAAGCATCGGATGTGACCCATGGAGACTGCTGTCTTAGGATATAAGTCCTGACTGTGATCAAATTCACTTGTTCTCTATTGAATTCTAAAGGCTGGCTACTGTGCTGAGTAGTTTTGTTGTTTCTCCTAACAATGTCTGGAGAATGCCAGAGCAGTATCTTAATAAACAGATCATAGACTGGGCATACGATCGTTCCTTTCCCATCCTTGTCCTAACCTTTCCCCTTACACATACATACGCTTGCACCACTGCGGCCCGAATTCATAGTCGTCACTTACAGGATAAGCAAACCCTTAAGTGAGAAGTGCTTTCTCAAAAAAGTGGTCACTTATAAGCACTCTTAATTCATAGATATTCCTTATGGCCCGCGGAATGAGTGTCCCCTTAAGCGGAATGGAAATGTGGCAGCATGGCATTGGCGGCAGCTGTTTCGAAGTTCTTGGCAACCAAGTTTACACACACACTTCATCTTGTACAAAGGGAGTTCAATTTAACACGGGGCGGACACTCTAATGTAGAGTTGATGTCACACGCACGACGAAATACTTCTACTCCCTCATACAGATAAAACAAAATGTTTTGATGTTGGTATATTATACTAATGTGATTACTACCAATCACTAATAACAAGCAGATTTGTAACAATATAATCTACGATTCTCATATAATTTCTATGACTATTTGACACCGGTATCATGTGAATATTTTAAAAATGTATTTATTACTAATCGCTAATAATAAGAAATGTTTGGTAAAAAATATAATCCATGAACCTCGTATCACAATTTTAATGAATCTCTGCGATATCTTGTGCATTTTCTACACATTATTTATGTGCATTATTCGATTGTAATTTAATACTTAACATCAGTTTCAATTGATTCCTCAACGTTGACTTACGCTCTAGTATAACTAATGAACATGAAGTGGTGGTATGCTAACTTGGTATGAACTTGACTGCCAATATTGTATGGTTTATGGCCTGCCAATATAGCATGGTAACATGTCTGCCAATATTGGTAATGGATTATTAACATTTCATGTAATTGAAAATGTCTACCCCCATATAGTATTAACATAAATTCCATTTTACAACAATTTGAATTACTTCACTTGTTATTCATATTGCAAAATTCATAATTATGTATAATAGGTCTTATAAATCAGAAATGAATAAAAGTTAAAAAATTGGAAACAATCCTGAGAGGATGAAATTGTATAACATCGTAATGCAACGAGAACTTTTAATAAGAGGAAATTAGCAATCCTCTTTTAGTCATTGTCGATCATCGGCACAAGTGTATGCAGTACAGTAGTTTTGTGGAAAATAAACCACTTTTGGATTTGTTCATCATTCTACATTTCCAATGGGTTGCTCATATCTCCGATATATCTCTATGAATTTCGCAGGATATGTTGAGTATAAATCTCAAAATAATCTTTGAAGTTGTTTTCCATAACACATTTCACAAATGATAGGTTTTAACTGCCTACAATATATGAACACTAACAAAAGAAATTCAATAGTCGTTGCGTAAAAGTATAACCTAAACTGGTTAAGACTGACATTGCAAGGGAGCCATAAGGGACACTTAAGTGGGCAGGCTGCCTCGCTTATAGGAATGAGGGCTCTCTTAAGACTTCACTCAAGGACTGTTTATGAATACAATTCGTCCACTTAAAGGAGCACTCAGTGTAAGAGACGACTATGAATTCGGCCCTGCATCACAAATTTTTGAAGACTAGTTCAGAGATTTGTGCCTGTCCTGGTTGGGGCAGTGTTACACGGGTGGGGGTACCACCTGCCAACACAAGGGTTGGTCAACTCACAAGCTAGCAGGGAAGAAAATCACTGCCTCCTGAGATAACACATTCTCTACACTTATGAGGCTGATTGCCATGGCAGTTGATGAACTCAGAAACAAAACATAATAAAGAGATGTTTGTAGTTCCATGATTCATATTTAATGTATGTAGAATTCCATTTGTTTATCTACACTTGCTTTAAAGTTATAGATGTTAATGACTCCTTTTTCAGTGTGGACGCAACATCAGAGAGTGGTCGATTGGGTCGCTTGGTCAACCATAGCCGTAATGGCAATCTACAAACTAAGACGTTGGAAATTAAAAGTCGGCCAAGATTAGTACTGATAGCACGAGAAGATATATCTCCAGGAGAAGAAGTTACATATGATTATGGTGATCGTAGTAAGGAGTCGATTCGTTATCATCCATGGTTGCTCTCCTAGCAAAAAACAATCAAATGACAATCCAGATGCTGCAATGTAACACAGTTTTCTGGTGTTAATCCATAAAATCATTTACTGTGTGTGTCAGAGATCTCTAATCATGCACCCATGCAAGAATCTCGAACAGAAGTAGGTGTACTTTGAATTGTTTGACTGAGACAGAATCTGCAAGACTGTGTGTATATGTTGATTGGAATGGTGATGGATATGTGTGCTCAACCTTCTGTGGTGTGAGTGATTTGTCGCAGTAATAATGTATTAGTGGTAGAGATTGTATTTCAGTTCTTTTTCCTTTCTTTTATTCTTTAACTTTATCCCGAACATGCTATCAGTGAGCTACTGACCGATTTTCAAGTACAATGTTTTTGACTCTTTGTACTTTATGTAAACATTTTCTAAAATAAGTGCTTGTGTATTTATTGCCCATTGCCAAGAATTTTTGTTTATTTTTTCTCCTTAAGTCATGAAACCTCGTGATGTAGATAATTGATTCTATTTTTGCTTGCCCTCAGTTATCAGTGTTATGCTTGAGTAGTGGCAGTCTGTACAAAGTATTCCAAGCTGTTACATATTTTATCATGTTGAATCACTTTGTGCATGTTAATGTAATTTAAATGCAATTGTGCATATGCACAGTATTCCCACAATATTCCACATAATTGTGTGTGGGAGTTATTTATTTTTAAGCAAGTTTATTTATAAATTGTATGACTGAAATGCTGTTGCTATTAAAAGTATTTGCAAATTATATTTGTGGACTTTTTCTTAATGTGATGTGAATGTTTAAATAACCCAGAGATTTCTTGGAAACTTCAATAATTAATCATGGATCTTGATTATTAATGTTGATATTGTATTTACCCAAGTATAAGATACTCTCATAATTTTAGAGGCCTCCTGAGCATTTAAAATTTTTTTTAACTAATTCTTACTGTACCGTCAAAATAAAATTTAAAATTGTCATCTTCATTAGGTGTTAAAATTTATTACCTGAGCTATCACTGTTTTCTTGCTCTTTATAATCATCAAGGCTATGGTTTTTGTCACTACCCTCTTCATCTTTACTGTAGTGTCCTCTGACTGAGATCCTCTGAAAGTTTTATGCGTTCAATTTGCATTCTTGGTCTTTCATCTGACACCACCTAAGAAACCTCCTGTGACATCTGATTTTCCTCCTGTCTCACTCTTGTTCATGGCTTTTGATTCATTAACAGTTCTTTCACATTCTTTTCAAATCGTATCATAATCCTTACTCTTTGTCAGATTGGTCAGCAAAGTTATGGCCTTCAGTTATGACATTTTTATTTTTAAAGTTGAAATTATCAAAATTTTCAATTTTGTCAAACTTGAGCCACCTTGGAAACTCATGAAAGCTGTAATCAAGATTATTTTCAATTATGTATTTCAACTACTTTAAGAACAAATAAATTTAAGTAAAAAAATAGAAATTTAGAAAAGAATCAACAATACATGTATACAATTAACATGTTTTATTTTACAATTGTGAAGAAGTTATGACCATTGGCCATCCAGATTTTGAAACATCTACATTGTCAAATTCACGCTAATATAAGAAATACATGTTTGATGTTTAGTATCAAACGATATTTCAATTCTCAAGGATTTTGAGACTTCAAGTTAAATAGCTGGTAAGGTTTGGAATGTCGCTAGACTAATTACTTATATATATTAAAATTATATTCATTAACTACAAGAGTAGGAAGAGTCAGCCAGTACAAATAGAATAAGATTATAAAATAACATAGAATTAATATTACATAATGGCACATTGATTCTCTAGCATCATATACTCCATTCCTTACAGTGCAGAAAAATTGTATAGGTTACATGATATCAGGGTCAAATAGTCTCACTGACATATGGACTCACAAAGACGAAACAAAAATCAAATTACAAATTGTTACTAGCTCCCTGCAAGAGGCACCTTGAGCTGCTTTACAAAGGTTTGCAGGCTGCATATGCTACAGGAGTAAGATAACAATAACTAGTGGTGCTACTAATGGTACAGATTTTCTCGTATTAGTTTTTTTATTTCCTTTGGTTGCTATTCGGGTTTGCTACATACACACACTTGCATGATTCCATCTATTGCCGCCCAAAGTACATTTTTTTTGACTTTTTCATAATTTTCCAGTTTTCTAATAGCAGAATGGAAATATTATTTCAAGAATATTAAAGAGCAGTAAAACCTAATCCTAAATGGCAATTTTCTTTCAACAATGTTAAGCATTAGAAAAAAAAATGTATTCAAGTGTTTCTGTAGATTCGAAATTTGAAGCTCTTTTCCACAAAAAAAATTTTTGAAAAACTTAATTTGGTGACATTTCAAGCACTTTAACTTACAAATACAATAGGGTTTACAAAGTGTGAGAGCTTTCAAAAAATTACAGTTGAGTAATTAAAAAAAAAAAAAATTCCCCAATATGAGCTTGACATTATATTAAAGAGTGCAATTAGCACTAGCCGTTCAAGAAATTTGGAGCTGTTTTTGAGAAAATCTTATTTTTATTGTTTTTTAAAATTGCAAAATTTGTGAAAACTACTAAAAGTTTCAGATAAATGTGGATGACCTTAATAAAAGTAGTAATGATGGACAACTTATTTCATTTGAAAAAAATTTATCGTGAATTTTGTAGGAAGACACCTGAAAAAAATTCGAACTTTCGAAATTTTTAAAAATTTTGAGAGTAAACCGTGAAAACCGGACCTATGTCACTATTATAAGTGTACTCCAATTCTTCCAAGAAAAAACGGGAGCCATTTTTGAGAGAATATTAAAAATAACCCAGGGACTTCATGTAAAGTACCCCCAAATTTTAAAGAGTGTTTTTCAAAATCTCAAAGTTTCGACTCGAGCCAAATGGACAGGAGTTTCTTCAATTTTGAAAAAATCCTACGTAGGGTTTGGGCGCTATTGGTGGTCAGAGACTCGGGCGTTTTAAAATAAATACTTTTTCGATATCAGGGGACCATAAAACGTGTATTTTCGTTGAAATTTATTTTCCGTAGCATTGTATAACTTTCCCTTTACTAGGTATATTAATCCGTATATACAGTGGCTAGCATTAATATTCGGACAGCCACAAATACAGAAAGCGTTTCTTGTTTGACTGTGGTTTTTCGCACGTGCGCGGAAGTTACTTGTGAGGAAATACATAGGAACTGTGTATTATTAGAAAACAGAATAGTCCAAAGAAAATGTTTCTAATGCAGAATAAACGTTTCATAAACACGAATGTGTAATTATGCAAGAACACGAAGTCACATTAATATTCGGGCACGTAATGTAAAAATGTCCTGTTAACCCCTCGCCACTCTCTCGGATAGCACGATAAGCACACCATCGCCCACCTTGACCAAAAGAAACTATGCAGTCACTGTAAACATTTCCGCCTGAATACACCTCTAGCAATGGGGTGCAAGGGAAAGAACTCGACGATAGAGCAGAGGCACCTTGTGGTTTTCCACCACGCAAAGGTACGCTTCTGCAGAGCAATCACAAATCTTTGTCTCATGATCAAGAGCACGGTGCACGATATCATTAACCGATTTGAGAAGACATGATTGACTCTAAACCGCAACGAGGACAACGTAAGAAGATCCGCGAAAGAGAGCAGCGTGCAATTCTGAGGAGAATATGAAAAAATCCGAAGGTGAGTGCCGTCCAGCTGGCAGCGGAACTACGCGAAGCGTCAGGGACGTCTGTGCACCCCGAAACAGTGCGCAGAGTAATTAGAAATGCTGGATTTCATGGCAGAGCGGCCAGGAAGAAAACCTTTATCCGTGCTGGGAATAGAGCTAAACGACTTCAGTTTGCAAAGAAATATGTGACAAAATTAGACGAGTGGTGGCGTGAGGTAATTATTGTAGATGAGAAAAGGTTAAATATCTTTGGCAGTAAAGATAGGAAAATAATATTGCGTAAACTAAATACAGAATTGCGTCTTAAAAACGAAGTGTCAACCGTGAAACACGGAGGTGGACACATAATGGTGTGGGGCTGCATGTCTGCTGCTGACATGGGGGAGCTGGTGTTCATTAAAAACACAATGGACAAACATCAGTATCTCAACACTGAAAGAGAATTTACACAAATCTTTTGCCACACATCAGGAACTCGTTTATATTTTATCAAGAAAACGATCCGAAACAAATCGTATTTAGTGCGAGAATGGTTGTTTTACAATTGTTCAATAGTGCTGGAAACGCCGCTTCAGTCTTCTGACCTCAAATCGAGAATTTATGGCATGAATCGGAATGTACAGTCAGGAGAATCCCAATTACGTCAAAGTCCCATCTGCAAGAGAGAATTAAGGAAGAATGGACACAAATTGGACAACAGTACCTGAAAATAATTATTGATTCAATGTTAAAGCGATTGCAGTATGTCATTGACAACAATGGTTATGTTACAAAGTATCAATTTTATTTATTTATTCTTTATATTATATTTCATTTCACGTATCCGAATATTACCATGGCTAAAGAATCCAGACATTTTTTTTTAATGCGTCAACTACTTTCGGCTTTTTTGTTTTGTTTATAGTGTTGTCCATTAATAAAGGAACAAGTATGTTTCACTTTCTTTCTTATGTTTATTTCCTACAACCGCCAAAATATCACAGAACTTACGATTCCTGGAGTATCTCTGGGTGACCTTATATTAAATTATGTTTAAATACTGGCTACAAGACTATTGCGACCAAATAGAATAGGGGTTCCACAAAAATTTCATTTTTTAATATCAAATAGCTTCCGTAATATTTGAGTTTCAATCCATTTTAAGTAGTAACACTGGTCGCTCGACCATCCCAGAAAAAACATACTTTCTGTATAAGTTTCCTATGTTTTGGCTGTTCAAAACTGTTTTTATTGAACGCGAACGCCATATTTGTTTTGTTATGTAATATATAATTTTGAATAATACTATTCATATTTAGTCTTAACATCAAAACTGCTAAATTTAGTGTTAGAAAGCTATTTTTCAGTAAATTTTGAAAATGTTTCAGGCTTCATGTACAGTACTCTGTTATTTACGTGTTTCAAATTTGCTGGTCCGCAAGGTCGTTCAAATCGATAGAGATAAATTTTGGAGAAAATCATCTGAATGGTTTAGGTGCTAGCGCTGACCATAGATAGACACGTTTTACCGTCAATTGATTTTTCTAAATCAAAGACCCGTTAAATATGGATTCTGACCAAATAATATAGAATAGAAGATTATATCATTTGTTCTGACTACACAATGTACTAGAGGAAGTAATTTACTACATACAGGAACAAGATTTATCAACTTCTTTTCCAAGGCATGGTAATAAAAAGTTTTTCTGTCGAAAAATCGGCCGCCACACGATTTCAATACTTTCTCTTCTTACGAAGTAAGACGAAAAAGTAAAATTCATTTAATATTCTAGCTGTAGGTTGACACCGAAGAAATTTAAAATTTTTGCAATTTTCGAAGATTCGGATAATTAAAAGAAAACGAAACATGCACGGTTTAGCAGATGGACAGACGTTTCGCGTAAATTAAATTTTTATGTATCATGGATCCTTAAAACGTTGATTTTGACCAGTGCTAGAGGAAGTAATTTTACTGCAAACACGAATAAAAGTTATACACTTTTTTTTTTTTTTTTTTTTTTTTTTTTTTTTTTTTTTTTTTTTTTTTTGGCATCAGGGACCTGCAATAAGAATTTTTCTGGAAAACTGCCGGGTTTTACTGCATCATTACAATTAGTTCATGTAAACTGGATGTAAACGCGCGGGGGTCGCCTGGAATCGGAGACGTCACGGCGCCACGGACGCTTGAGTGAAGTCGGCGGGCGAACAAAGTGAACGTGTGCAAATTCTGAAGTGATGTAAGAATTAGTGAGTGACTGTTTTTGTAAATATAGCATTAAGAATGAATGAGAGTGTGAATGAAAAATTAAAGAAAACAAGAAATGACAAATAATATTAAGAATTCGTAAGAAAATTTCAAGAAAAAACCTAATGGTTAACTAATCATGGTCCAAAGTGGCCTTATAAATTAGTTTTTTAATTAAAATAAGTTTAAATTAAGCAGTCAGTATAAGATATGCCCTTTCCCCGCTGCAAAAACCTATTCGCCAGCAGCCCAATGTATCCCTAAATATGAATAAACTCCCCCATCTCCAGGACAACTGGAGAGGGAAATTTAAAAGAGTGAATGTGTTTGTAAATTTAATTTAACCCTTCAGTGATCGCGCACAATATTGGAACGCGAGAGGTCGCGTAAATTACAAGTGTAATTCTTTTTTTTTTTTTTTTTTTTAATTTCTTAATAACAAGATTTTATGAACAAATCCGTCTTTTAATTCAAATACGTACGCAGAATGTTATCTAAAACACTGAACAGTTACAAAATAGTATTAAATTTATTAGAATGTTAACATATTACAGACTATGAAATGCAATGCAAAAATATATGTATTATGACTTTAAGCATATGTACTTACTCAAATACATGGGAGCAGATATTTGTATTCGAAAAGTCGTGAGCTCTATCTGTTTTGTGCACTTGATATACTTTGCATTAATTATTACATAAAGAAATTTGACAAAGTTGTTTAAACTTCTGGAGCCTCTACTGTGAATGTGTTTTAATGTCAACGTCAGATGAACATCTCACAGATTTTCTTAATGTGGCACACCGCCTGTGGTACGTAGTACTGTCGAGTGTTCCTGTTTTGTTGACGTCCACAGTCATAACAATTCCCCATGTTGCCCTTTGGTGACTTCGCTGACCCCTCGGTCCCTTCTCTTATTCCCAGTAGTAGTGGCCCGCGTGATCTTAATGCTGTCGGCACATAATTTCTCTCGATCTTCCTTTTTATTTTTGGTTTCATAAAGAACAATGCAAGATCCTTTAGAAATCTCCATCTAGTCAACACTCTTCTTTGCATAAACATTCAGAGCATCGATTGCAGCGATATTCATGATGTCAGCTTAGCTCAGTAACAACCGCGAGTGATCTTTTGTAATCCAAACTGTTTCCGGCGATTATCACTTGTGCAGCAGTTATCACTTCGGTTATATATTGCTATAATAAAATTTCTTTGGCCTTTTACGGAAGATACTTACTGAAAAGTCCATGCCAAAAGTTTTTCAACTCTCGCTGTAAACAGAAAATAAATAACATTGGATTACAATAGTAATCCACGCGACCACTGAAGTGTTAAGAATGAATAAGAGAGTGAATGAAATAAAACAAGAAAAATAAGACAAAAGAACAATATCAAGAACTTTTGCAATATATAAAAAATATAGTGAAAACTAAGAAAGCCTAAAGAGTAATTTTATAACTAGTTTTAAGTTATATTCTGTACACACCGCCAGCAGAGAGTAGGTGTATCGCGTAGCAGGAACTTTCAGGACACTTTTTTACTATGTAGACTCAGCGGGTATTTTCTTTGGTTGTACACTTTAGGTAAATAAACTGTTGTTGAGTTACTTTTCTAACTCTTCAGTCCAGGCTAGCTTCTCGGTTTTCTACCAGCTTTATCCCTGCTGCTACTGATAGGTTCCTAAAATAGGTTGTTTTTTTTTTTTTTTGTTTTTTTTTTTTTACATTTCTTAATTTTTTGGTCCCCTAATAATATGAGCGGCAATATATGGAAGTGTATCTATAACATCTATATAATATAGTAACTGTGAGCACAGGCGTCCATAGACATATGCCTCAGAACAATAGAAAACAATAAGTTTAATAGTAATGAAATTCAGAAGTGGTTATAATTATGCGGCCAAGTACTGTATGTGTGTGATTATAACACCGGGCGGGTCGCGTGTTAGATGACAACGGGGTGGGCCATTGTGCCAACGCACATTGGATTGGGGGGATTGGGCCGGGGATGGCGAAATGACGTGCGCGTTGGATGCTGAGCTGAAAAATGGGCTCGTGGGTCAAGGCTGAACCGAGGAGGCAGGTAGTCACAGAGCCGTTTTCACGAAGTCATAGGGAGAAAGTAATTTCAGTTAGGACACTCCATTAATATCTTTGAATTTTTTTAAAAAAAATGTCCGCTTGAAATAAAAAACAAAGGGGGTACGAGTATATTCATAATGTAACTTTGGATGAGATGATGCCTGTAATTATATGGTGTTTATTTTGAATAAAATGAGTAAAATTACAAAGCATTGTTGGCTTGAGGAAGTATGTTCCCCCTTCAAATTGGTATTGTAATAACAAATTAATAGTTAACGAAGGAAAAACAGCTTCAATGCATTTTTGCCTTTCAAATCAGCAAACGCATGCTCCATTCAAAATTAATAATATGCAATTAGGTGATGTTCAGGGGAAAAAAGTTCTAGGTCTGTCAATTCAGTCAAACCTCAAATGGAATGTACATATAACAAAATTAAACTCTAAATTAAGCTCATTATGTTACGCATTCAGAATTCTATCAAATTCTGTCAGCCTTCATGCAGCTCGTTGCGTGTATTTTGCAAATGTACATTCCCGCCTGAGATATGGTATAAAATTCTGGGGAAACTCATCATGTAGTACTCAGACCTATAGATTGCAAAAGAAAATTATTCGAATAATGAAAAAATGCCATCCGCGTTACCCTTGGAAGCCTCTCTTCATTGATCTTGGAATCTTACCACTGCCTTGCCTATATATTTATGTATCTGTAATATTTGTCAAAAGTTACTTAATGGTGGGAACATATTTTCATGCAATACTGATATTTATAATTACAACACACGTCGTAAATATCACGTTCATCAAGTGTCAGTATCAACAGCTCACTATCAGAAATCCACAAACAATTCATGTACGTTACTTTACAACGCACTGCCAGATGACATTAAACAATTAAAGTCGGTTCACAAATTTAAGTTAAAAGTAAAATATTTTATGCTGCATAAATGTTTCTATACAATTAGAGACTGTACTGTTTATCAAAAAGAAAAATAATGTTTATTTTATCAAAACAGTGATATATAATGAATTACTTTACATTTGTATTGTATACTTTTTTAAAGACTTAATATGTTTGTAACAAATAATGTACTTCAGCTTCCGGGT
Source organism: Gryllus bimaculatus (assembly GCA_017312745.1). Taxonomy (NCBI): domain Eukaryota; kingdom Metazoa; phylum Arthropoda; class Insecta; order Orthoptera; family Gryllidae; genus Gryllus; species Gryllus bimaculatus. The sequence continues at coordinate 7,312,413 of BOPP01000035.1, forward strand.
CAATGACCCCCATTTCGATCAGGTTTGTGTCCAGTTTCCCTAATCCATTGAGCAAATGCAGAGATGGTCCCTTGTTTTGCTTCTAGACGTAAATGTAGCTTCACTATGCGCACGTTTTGTTGAACTCTCCTTTTGCTTGTAATGGTAAGAGCGAGTTGCTATTTTGTTAGCAATGCAGAAAAATCATACTTGCAATTCGTGTACCGATGCAAATAAGTTTTCTATAACTATTACTCCATATATACGTACGTATACGAGAAAGTTAAAGATATTTTTTTCGCCCCACTCACGACGGGAATGGGCCAATGTATCTTCAAATGCCCGGGTATTATGAACGAAGTTTTTCGTTATTAACAAATCTCAAAACGTGCACGTCAGTCAAAACCTCGACATCAATTTTTGCAGCGTTATGTAGTGATATTTTCTATACTACGTGTATTATTTATGTGTACGAGAAATGGAGGATTTTTGCGAGAACGTAAAACGGAATCAATCCATTTCCTCTATGAATTTTTATGTTTGGATTTCGGTCTGTGGGTGCCAATATTAAGCGGACAAAAAACTATTATTCCAGTCCGCTTGATCAATATCTGGTTGCTAAGACGATATGTCAACCAACGACGAGACGGTTTCGTGTGTATAAACGAATACTTGTAAGGAAATAATTGGCAGAATACTGCATTTTAGACAATTGACTGTTAGAAATAGTCTCCAAAGAAAAATTTTTGCCTTGTGATTATCCATTTTCAATGTAATGATTTCGTTACAGTTGATTAATAAACGGTGCTGGAAATATTCATTTTGCGTCTGAATTTGGGAATTTAAAAAAAAAATCGTTTTGAAATACACGCAATGCATATAATCATTGCAGACTCATGGGAGGGCCCAGATAATTACTGTAGTGACAAGTGTTCCCCAGTTTTCATAAAGAATTTCATTGTGTCTGTGACTTGTGACCAAAAGACAGTGAACATTTGGGAACCAAACTCTATTTTGGACTCGGTATGAAATATACTAAACCATTAAAATATACAGGGACAAAATTCGTAATTGTTAGTCTTCTGGTTATTTTTCACAGAGAATTTCACTTGTTGCACATAAGCGAAAAATTAATGCGTTAGCAGTGTCACCAAAAAATCAAAATTTCATATGTACCTGCAGTGATGACAAAATAGTTTTATGGAAGGTGAACTGCATAAGCAGTAGTGGTAATTGCACTGATGGTATGATTGCCAATGACTTTGTTATTTGTCAAAATTCATGATAAGAAAAGTGACATTGTGAATTTTTCAGGAAATGCATCTCCAGTGGGAGTGACTTTTGCTTTTGATTCTGGATATGTTGACTATTGTACTTTTAGCTGGAATGATGAGTGGTTGGCATTGTGTAGGGAAAATGAAATACTGATCATAAAAATAAAGGTAATTTAAACTATAAATTTATACTTTTATTGGAATAATCAAAGCAAATAATTGAATTAACTCTTCATCAATATAATATTTGTGAAATATTTAAACTAAACAATTTATAATTCAACACTCAAACAAAAATTTTCCACAAGAGTCACTATAATTATACATTTTCCTATATTTTTTTAAGATAACTATTTATGTTTTCAAGACAGCTTCATTAAGATGACATTCCTTTGCAAGGAAACAAATGTGAAGCTATGCTTTTTATAGTGAAGTATAAATTCCTTTTTTATCTACTTTCTACTTACTTATGACAATGGGGGGGGGGGTAATGAGAATATTTTAATTCATTAAAATTAAAGGTGGCTATTTCAATGTCATATTTCTAAAGATAATGGAAAACTTTGTTGCAAATCAAATAATTCTACTTTTTTATTTATTTTTTATGACATGATAGAAAGACATGCAGAGCTCAAAAAAAAATCCATACATCAAGATTTTAAAAGATAAATGCATTTTGAAGGACCTTCATATAAAAATGTGTTGTTTTTTTTTCAAAACTGTCTGTCCAGCAGAGTGAATAACACTAGCCCTTAAACCTTTTCACAAGATTTTTTCCAAAATGGATATTCTCTTATTGTTCTGACCACACTCAAGGCTCTATGAATTTGAAACAGATCTTTTAATTTTGGCAGTAAATTATATGTAGACCCTAGGACCATTTATTCTGTTAGTAATACATATGTTTAAAGTTAAAAAGAATCTACTGAAAGAACAATTTGTTTCTCCTTTAGTGGAGTGAAGACAGTGACAAAAATTTTGATGTTTCTCATCATGGGACAGTGGAAACAAATTCTGGCAGTGGAAATCTATGTGCATTTTCACCATGGAATTGTGAGATAATAGTTACTACAGAAGATAGCAGTTACTTTAAGGTAGTTTCTTTGGAAAGTAATAGTCAAATTTATGAGAACATTTTATTTCTAATCAATTTACTCCTTCAAAGGTATAACTGGATTTTTTTAAGGTCTGGAATATTCTCACTATGAATTTACTTTATAAATCTCCAAAAATTGGGATGTACTCCATAACTCATTGTTCATTTGCTAATAGTCCTCCGTATTTATTGCTTGGAACGAATGGAGGCATAGTTTCCATATTCAGTTTTAATGAGAATAACATTCCTAAATGTCTTATGAATGTTAATGTGAATAAAGCGTTTTCAATTTCTGAAGAATGTTTAGGATGTGGTGAGGCAGGTAAGAAGTTAATAGTATTCATAATGTGTGACCAAGAATATTATTATTTACATAATTCTGATGAATAAGAAAACTACTTATGCAATTTTTACAATTTTCTTTTTCAGATCACTATCTCAAACAAAAACGTTCAAATGAATCTGTTGAATTAAAATCAGAATGTGGAGAAATTGGATGTTTTGTTTTTGGTGTTTATTTATTTAAACGTGAAATGCAATTATTCAATAAGGAAGCGAGAGATGATACCTCTGAAAATATAAGCATTTCCAGTTTCTTAAGTTGTTCTGATCAAACTCTTAAGTAAGTTTAATGTGTTGATTAGCACATAAATGAAACAATTTAATTAAGAATAAAATAGATGCTTGGCTGCCTAGGGGATACATTTTGCCCTGAGGAAGTTTGCAGGAGACATCAGAAATGCTGGCAACTACGCCTAGGATGCAGCATTACCTGGACAGCGAAGTATCTATTGACTCCAGCCATAAAAGTCTATGCTTTTAAGAAGAACTTTCTGATATACATTTATACGCATATGAAGAGTGTAAAACTTTTTATGTAACAAAATAATTATGAATAATTTTGTGTTTTAAATTACACTTTTATTATAAAATATTTCATGTTTCTTATAAAATAGTTGCTATATCAACTGAGATTTTTAAATTAAAAAACAAATGACACTTTAAATGAAATCTGGCCACAAACAGAATTCATTTTTCTGGGAGATCTTTCAACAAAGAATGGAAGATAAATGTTCACTGTGTTCCAAGTCAAAACTCAAATCACCATTAGCTCTAGAAAAGTACCAACATTTTTAACCACAAATTTCAATGTAACTTTTTTAATAAAAAGTTACTCTTTACATGTGAAAAAATTCTCAATTGTACTCTGGGCTTGTGCTTTTTTAATACACACATACAGGGTTACTTATATAATTATTTATGTAGAATATTGGTTAATAATGATAATAACAGAGTTGTTGTATAGCTGTTGCAGTTTATCTGTTCTCAATCTCCAGGCATTTCTCTCTTTCCATATGTCATATTGAATTTGTCATGGCTTCACTCCTTGCTTCTCTTGCTCATCTTGAGTCTCTCTCTGTTGTGGCATTCTGCCAGTGTCAACTACTATCTCTCAATTTCATCAAATAATGATTTTTCTATTTTCATTTCATTTCGTATATTATTATTGTTTTTCTGTCAAATTTGCTGTTTCCACAGATCTATTTCAAAAATGTAAATCTGAGGCCAGTGTTTCCACATGTACCTCCAATATTTCTGACCTATATTTTGCGCTACTGTCTATTAAGGTGAAGAAAAGCTGTTTTTTGGTGGTTTTACGAATAATTTTATTCCACAAAATTAAGTACATACAAAGCTTCACATTCTTTCCCAAAACACTTCCTCTTTCTATTTCTTCTTCGTTTGTATCATTTTTATTGAACATTACACCTAAGTAGTGATATTTTTCTACCCCCTTAATTTTTGTTGTTTTTTCAACTCCTGGTATTGTATCTAAAATCTACTCTATAAAACTTAACATCCTTGTACCTTATGCGGTTTAATATTGTATAATCTTTCTGAAATTGTGTACCCCTCATTTTCTTCATATTTTAAATATAATTCAAGGGGAGTTCAAAACAATTCCAACTTTCCTAAAATATTAAACATCTTAATTGTTTATTTAAAATATTTTCAGCAGTGCTGAATAATTCATCTGAATCTCTCTCATCATAAAGGTTGTGATATTTTATACCTACATTTCTAACTTTTGTATCAATTTTCTTGTGTACAATTTGTCACAGAAATCTTCCAAGTCACTGAAATTTACCCATTTAACTTTTCTGTTATATTATGAGATTATGTGTAACATAAAGAAAAACATAAGACCATGAAAAGTAGAAAAAAGTGGAGGTCAACTTATAAAGAGAAAACCACAAACAGAGAGAGAAAAAATAAACTAATTAATGATAAATTCAGGAAACAGCAATATAAACCTGTCAAAATAAATTCTTTGTAAATTACATCAAGTTTGACCAGGAGTCTAGTAGACATCATCTTCATAAGTCTACCATTTCTACAAGTGTCAATCCTGCATAGAACTTGTTTAGAGATGCTTGAGTGCTCTTCTTTATAACTTCTGCTCAGGGGTGGGCAAAATACTTTAAATTTAGTATTTAAATACTTCACCAAAATACTTTGTAAATAAGCATTTAAATACACACTCATAATACATTAGATTTTGAATTGCAAAATACATACATATATAAAATATTTCAAATGCTCAAAATACAGTAAACACAATAATTTTGTATTATAAGTTTTTTATGGCTACAATATATTGTAATTGTTAATTACAATAAATCACTAACTAACAATCATTTCTGAACAATAATTAACTGTAATATATATTTTGAATGTATGGTAATATTTTTGTACACATACACTTTCAAGTATAAAACAATATCAAAAATATGTCTAACTCAAATCAATGGAATTTCCATTTAAAATTACTAGTTTTCTAAACATATCCCCAGACAATAAATCTGTTGTTGGTGAATGTATAAAACCTGCAAAGGAAAACAGTCATGGCACAGATGATCATAAACTAGAATTATAACGAATAAATGTGTTTTTTTAATGTAGAATAACTGTTCAGAGTTTTTCATGATTTAGATTTATCATTTAAAAATGAAGAGAATTCAAATTAAACTGCTAAAAAGAGCTTTTATTTTTGTTTCAATGAGATCCATTCATTAGCAAAATCAAAAAGAAACTATGCTCATTATCTTATTCATCTGTATTTATAGTACTTATTTTGAGTTTTTTTTAAATACTCCTTTTCTATGTATTTATATACATCTCTAAAATTCATTTCTAAAAATCTCCAAATTACAGTTTTTACATACAAGTATTTAAAGATTGTCCATTCCTGCTTCTACCATAGCTGTCTAACTGCAGTGACAAGTCACAATACAGCTCAGGTTTCTGTCAATGTTTTTTATCCCACAAATTTACAATTTCATTTTCCTTTTTGTACAGGGAAGTAGATTTAAATTAATTTTCCTTATTGTAAGGGAATATTACAAAATAGAGAATAGGATAGTGTATAAAATGGAATGCTGCAAGCAGCTTTGGATAGAGGCATTTGGTCAAAGAAACTTAAAGTGAAGAAATATTAGGCATGTGACAGGAGCAGGAAATATTGAGCATGTGTTTCCAAGATTTTAAAATCACTTTGTTACTTACATTGGAAAGGAAAACAACATGACAATGTAATGACAGTGAATAGTTGCTCTTGATAATATTCATTGCTTTTATTGGGAAAGGCAAAATTTAGATGCAATTCAATATAGATGTTATATACTGCCTCTTCTAAGCATTATATCCCTGTTGGAATGTTGGCAATCTAGCATAAAGGAATTGACGATTAACTTTAATTAACAATTAAAACATGATAAATAATGATTTAGGTGATGGAATTATACCTGGGGATTTTATTTGATTTCGTTACATTTGTCTCAAGATGAAATTATCTACAGTATTTGAAACTACAATTCCACACAGAGCAGATACTATCCACAGACTATCTAGTCCACTACAATACTGATTAGAATAAGAAATTATAATTAAAATCTAAAATTAATAATTGTTGAGATCACGATAATGTATTTGTTTTCATTTTTTAAGGTCCATATTGTACCCAAATGCTCTAATTGCTGTATGCTGTAACTTAGGAATTGCTCTTTACAATTGCAATTCTTGGGAATGTGAATCAGTATTGAAAACACTTGGTAAGAAAGCACTGAAGTTGTATACTTCAAGATAAAAATTGTGTAAAACACTACAATACTTTTTTCTTCAGACATGTTTCCTCCATCTACTCTACCATCAAAATCTTTACCATTAATAAGTTTTCTTGTGATTGGTGGTGATTCTCTTGATAATTTTTTTTGCTTGGTAAAAATGTCTCCTAGTCACAGTAAAATTCTTATTTTAAAACTGCAAGCGTTGGAAGAAAATTTTAAAGACATGAAACTTACAAAGGGAACAGTGGACAGAAACCAAGGAAAATCTGTTATACCCCTGTAAGTATGATCTAAGATTCCAATGTTGTAGTTTATTATTTCTGATGCATGTGTCTGTGTGCATGCACATACAAAAATTATAATGGATATACTCTGCATGCATGTATTTAAAAATTCATATTAATACATATAAGGTTATAAGTGTCACACATTTTAAATACACCAAAAAATCTGTCAGCATAGGCCCCCAAATTTGTAGATTACAAAATATTGAAATCTTTATTGCCAATTCACATTAAATTTAGATCTACATTTGTAATATTGTGGCCAATAAAACGTTATTTTATGAAAAGTAACATTTGAAATTTCATGCATGTCTTTGAGACTTGACAGAGATGCAAGTGCAGGAACACACACATGGGCATACACACATACACATTGCAACAAATTCCTAACTATATTTATCTGGAAATGCCATTTTTTCACTTCTTTGTTGACATTAAGAGAGATTCCTCTACATTTCATAGAAATAAAAATTAATTACATCTTGTATTTATATTCTTCCATTTCCCAATGTCTTGAATGGTAAAATTTAATATTTATTGTCAATTTTGTTTTGTATAATGATCTGCTTTAATTCTTTTTTTTTTTTTTTTTTTTTTACTTTATTTTCATATTGAAGATCATATAGAATCTCAATTACATTGCAGGGAAACTGTTAGAAAGTCATCCCCTTTACGATATCAAATGAGTTCTCATTTAAGTGCCCAAGCCAGTCCATATACTTCAAAAGAATTGAAAAAGAAATCCTCAGGGTACGGGAAAACATCCAGAACCCAGATGTTTTTGCCTGTTATCAATAAAAAAAATCAAAACAAAAATTCTACTGGGGTAGGTGTTAATTAATTTTTCTCTCAACAACACTCTGCGATTCTTTATTTTATTTTTTTAATATTTCATTTCTCTCATGATTAGGGTAGCCAAAAACAATTAAAATCTTCCAAATCATTCATAGAGCACATTTCTGATCAAAGTATTTCTGAAAGTGGCCCACCTACAAAAGCTGGCTTGAAATTTTGTGTATGGGAAACTACAGGGACAGCAGTCCAGTTAGCTACAGCAGGTAAGCATTAGTTTTTTGTGATCCATTACTATTATACTTATTATTTTATAATTCTTTTCATGACTGTTATTGTGACCATTAATCAGTATTTTTAAAATCCAAATTCAAAAATATGAGAAATAAAGAAAAATAAAATAAAATTACAAAGATGTTGCCAATTGATAAAATGTTAATTATCAAAAATTTCAACATTCCATCCTTCATTCGCATCCTTCTTCAAGTGAATGTGTGTTTTCATTGGCATACCCCTAAAAATTCTGTTTCTTGTTTTCTTTTGGCTGAAATCTGAACACCTTGTGATATTTTTTTACATTTATTGTGCTTCTAATATTTTTGGCTTCTGCCACGACAATTACGAACTTTCATCTGTTAATACCTTAATTCTAAAGAGCTTATTCAAACCTACTTCATCTCCCTTCGTTTTGAAAAATCCATAATATAAAGCGAAGGTTAATGAAATTGAATGTAGGTAACAATGCAGTATTTTTCCTCTTTGATACCTTAACAATTATGACAACCCACTACATAATGGATTAGCTTAGGTGGCTTAGGGCTTCAATTGACTTCACTGCATTGCCTCTGACAAGGAGGTTCTCAGGTCTGAGTCCTAAAGGTAGCAGTTTTGACACTGGCTGCATAGTTACATTGAATTCACTCATTGTTTGGAGGAGAATTCTAACAGCCAGCTCGAAAGTTTCCCATGGTTCTTCCAATGAACACCAGGTGATTGCTAAAGCAGTATTCTAAGAAATAGGTGACAAACTGAGCATGATTTTTCCTTCCTCTTCCTTGTCCTATCCTCCTCCCATACTTGCTCACACACTCCCATGCTCCACACTACCACACACCAGGAGACCAATTGGGTGCTTAGAGCTCATCTTGGCAGGGGCAGTGCCCTGCTGGTGAGAGATACCGGGTCGAGGAAAACCTCTCGTGTAGGCCAGCACTGTCTCACCGTCAAGTGGGGGAAGATTAGCGCCACGTCTCAAAGTAAAACTTGCACTACACTTGCGGAACAAATTACCTTAGTCATTGACTTGCTTGGCAATACTAATCAATGAATAATTCACTTTTCCTGACATATAGTTATTATTTAGAAAATTAGAAGATTTCCATTTGATATTAAACTTTGTGTCATACATTTTTAATTTATGATGTCATTATTCTCTTTTACTCCTATAAATGATTGATGATGACTCTCCATTGGCAATTAAAGATTGTATTTGTGGTTGGTTATGTAGTCAAAAACATGACAGTTTCATTTATGTGATGAGTTCTAAAAGGCATCTTTGATGAAATATTTTTCTACTAAGTAAGACCCATGGAAATAAGCTAAAAGGGAACATTATGTATGTAAATATATTTTTAAAGTACTTAATATTTTTTCACATGCCATATAATCTCTTCTTGATTTATTAACTGTCATTAGAATTAGTTGGATCATTTTTCCTTTTAAAGAGAACAATAGTTTTATAATTCCTTTTTGACTTTTTTGAATAGGTGGTGGAGAAAACATGGCCTGTAGCTCTACTGCTTCCTACATATGTGTCTTAAAATCTTCTGATCTGAACCCTGAAAAAGGATTAAATCTCATAGGGCACAATGGCCCTGTCAATTCTTTGCATTATAGTTTGAATTCTAAGTGGTTGGTACGTCTATGCACATCTCCAAAAAACAACTATAATTGATTTTTTTCTGGATACAACATTCCAAGTTTTAAGCCTTGATGCCTATTGCATGACTGATGTGGCAGAAAATATCTGAAGAATTGGAAGGTCCCATATGAAAAATACATTAAAATAAAGAAATTGTAATAATTGAAATTCTGAAACTTGCCAATTTCTGATATTAGCTAATCTTTTTCTAAATTTACCAGTAAATAATAGTAAAAATATGAATTATACAATTTATAGTTCTGTTTTCCCTAAAATCTTTATTCAATCATGTGGGTATTATTTCATAATATCTTAAAAAGAAATGTATAGCAGGAATTTTTGAAAATATTTCAGTGTTTGTAAACATCTTTATTCTTCTAAAATGAAAGTTTACATTATTATTATACATAAACATATTACTTTTCCATCGTCGTGGTCATGATGATGATGATGATGGTGATGGTGATGATGATGATGATGATGATGATGATGATGATTATTATTATTATTATTATTATTATTATTATTATTATTATTATTATTATTATTATTACAGTACAAAAAATGTTATCTAAATGTATGTTTGATTCACATTTTGTAGGTGAGTTCCTCTTTTGATGCAACCGCTAAAGTGTGGGATTGGAGACAAAAAAAATGCATCATAAATATAGATAGTAGTACAGCTGGTCTGAAATCTAGTGAAAATAATATCAGAAAGGTAAAATTTAATAACATATTGCAATTCATATGAATGATTTTAGCAATTCAAATTACTGTGTATATAAAGAATTGATTACAATAAATCATATTTAGGAAGTAAACAAGAATTCAATTGCTCAAGCAAGATTTTATTACATGGATCAATTTGTTCTTACCATTAGTCAAGATTATCTCGAGCTGTTCTCCCATTTACTACATGAAATTGACAGTCATCAAGTACAGTAAGTAGTTATGTGATGAAATATGTTATGAAATTTGAAAGTATAGGTTGTAGCAGTACAGTAACTTATTTGTTTTCAGGGATTTCAGAACAAAGCGAATTTCAAAAATCAATGTTCCAGCTCAACACATTACGTGTTTCAGTGCTGCAAATCAATTTCATTCTTGTATCCTTTTCATTAGAATGCAAAGATCATTTCTTTGCAATGTTCAATTACCTTTTATATATTTCAAAATAGTTAATAATTTATATATTTAAATCTATTTTATTCATTATATATTTCTACAAAATAATTGTCGCTAAGAATGTAAGTAGGAGACCTATCCTCAAGGGAAGGAAGTTATTTTAATAAAAATGTTTAAGGAAACTCAACAACATGCCATTTTAAAGAAATTGCTTTTGTTCACTCAGTTTGACATAAAGATTTTTTTCTATTGTGTGAACTCACGGTTATGTAACAAATGGGCTAAAGTACAATTTTCTTGGTCAGAAATCTAATTATTGTTTCTAGTTGTCATTTCTTTAAAATCATTTTGGTGTAGAACCTTTTTTGAAATTTTTTAATAGTAATATTTATTCTTGACAAATATACAGATATCATTCTTTGTTGTTGTTCAAATCGCTCCTTACAAGTATATGATATGAATGTCCAAAAATTTGTCAGTGTACTTGAAAATATCCATTCTCGTCCTGCTCACCATTTGAAGCAAATGGAAGGGTCACAATTCCTGGCACATCCTCCAGGAATGTACAATTTGTTTCTCACCGCTGCTGTATGTGATAGTACAAAACTTTGGGATTTGAGAAGTGGCAGGTAAATAACAATACACTAGTCAAGCTTCTTGTATTTTATTTAAAAACTTAAAGACTCCCCTTGTAAGATAAAAGTGCTTAACTCCTTAAGAATTTTGCTAATCTGAATGCTGATTAGGCATGCCATGCACTGAGGGGGCCAAAGGGTTCAGGGGGCTAAGGTCTCCCTGAAAAGTTTGAAAGAGATCCCATAGCCCTACATTATAAAATACTTAATTTGTGCTATAATTCCAGTTATAACCCACCTGCTTATTTTTCAATTATTACAATTTATTTTTAAGTTTATTTAAATGAATTTAATTATTATTTGCAAGAAACAGTACACTATATGCTAAGCATTGCAAAATTCTTGCAATATTATTTTTTCAATAATTTAATTTTTCATTTGAAACTGTATTAATTTAAATTGTATTTGGACATTTATAATTTGCTAGTATAGTCTGCGAGTTCAGTTCCTCAAAAATAACAAACATTTGACATGCCATTTCCTAACTTTATGTAATAATATTACATGTATTTTTTTTTAAAAAAAGTGGAATGAAATACATGAACAATTCTTACATTTTCCAGAAACTAAGAAAAAATTTAAAATTGCCTATTTCCACAGTGCAACCGATGAATTTAGGTGAAAACACAACGAAGATCTCAAAACTATCCTTAAAAAGTGGCTAATTTTAAGTTGATACCATATAGAAAGTCCTAAAAATGGGATAACTTCAGTTCAAAATCTCATAAATATTTTTGAAACAATACTTTTTTTTTATTTGTGTGAAATATTTGAAACATGATAGCTTTTTATTTGAGCTGAGTAATAGGTATGATAGTTCTTTTGTACGAGCTGTGTGTTACGCATCGTTCAGGCTCATTTATATCAATGACAAATGGGTATTTCAAATTATGTTTTATTGAATAATGACTGTTCTTAATTGGAGTTTGTGTTTTGCAATGCAATATGGGTAATTTGATTAATGTATGTTGTTGTAATTTGTTCACAATTGGGCATTATTTTAGTTATAGTATGTAAATCAAATCAATTATCCCTGAAAAAAAAAAAAAAAATACATGTTAGCTTGAAATGAAAAATGTACAAATATGTTCATAATGAGAATACTGCTTTTGATGCAATAAGGACTACAAATGAAAATTCAAAAAAATGTTGGCATGGTCCCCCACCCAAGCCACCCTCCCCCTGGATCTGCCTCTGATGAGGGGCCCGCATTTTAGTGCCATGATCCTTGCAGAATCCTGAACTAGCCATGTTAGTTTAGATGTTCTCTCCATTCCTTTACCTCTATGCCAGTATGATTTACACATCTGTCTTCATTCTTTTAAAATAGTTTTACAATTTTCTTTGGCATTCTTCTACTGTTTCAATAAATATATCCTATAGCCTCAACCAAAAGTCCTAGTTTCTAATTTTGCATGTTGGCAGACACCAACTATATGAAAACTTGCTAATGTATAAAAAGAAACAGTTCAGCCAATAGAGCCTTATTACATTATAAGAGAGATACATTTTCCTAAAATTAAAAAAATTATTTGTTGCAGATGTGTCCAGAAATACTGCCAACATGTAAATCGAGCTTATTCTAGTGGAATAGACATTAGCCCATGTGGCTGTTATGTTGCAGCTGGATCTGAAGATAAATATGCAAGTTTAATAAAGTATTTAAGTTGTCATAATGTTTTTTTGGAAATTTGATGAATGTAACAGTACTGATGAATTCTTTTCTTTCTTTTTACTTACAGGTTTACTTGTATGATACAAGAAAATGCAGTGACTATTTACACAAACTGGGAGGATTGGGTGATATAGTGATGGATGTTTCATTTAACCCTAGAAAACCTATGCTTGTTGCTGCAGCATTAAATGGTTGCATCACTTCATATACTGCAACATAATACAGAACTGTCTAAAAGAAACTGAGTCCTTTAATTTGTTCGCAGGATTTATAAATGTGAAATTGTAATTGATTTTTTGTTGCGACATTTCATAATAATATAACTTCATGAGAATATTCAAAAAAATAAAAATATTTTTTGATATACAATGGCTATAATTCCTAAGAAATATCTTCAACAATATGTTGTAATAATAATAGTAAAATAGAATGAATAATAATTACAAAATCAATAATATTAGAAAAATATTTTTATCATAAGAGATACATAGCAAATTATATTGCTACGAGTATTGTGAAGTACATTAACCTGAAATAAACGTAAGTAATAATTTAATTTTTCATAATATTGAATATTATGTAAACATTCAAACCTCTTATGGATATATCAAATGATTAATGTTTTCATGACAAATTTTTGTATACAATATAAGTTATGATATTTTGTATTAAAATAATGTGCAAGTTCAAAAATTTTGTAAATTAAGACCTTTTTGCACAAATGTTAATAAAGACAAGTTGGAGTTCCAATTGAATCATACAAAAAGGTGTTATTGTGTGTGTGTGTGTGTGTGTGTTTTCTTTAATAGTATGAAGACAATAGATTTGAAGGAAATTTCAAAATTTGTTTTTAATTGTACCTAAAACTGATTTAACCTGTTTAAATATGTTAAGTAGTATTTGTACAAAATATGACTTGATATTGCTTTCAATCATTAGTGAAGTTTGAAACAGTGGGGGATCAAAGCACAGAAAGTAATTATTCAAACAGAATACTTTACTAGGCAATGGATTTTCATGTAAATACAAATTTTTTTGGGAACAAGATGACTGCATTCAATAATACTTTTGAGAGGTCACAAGACATTCTGAGTGAATTAAAACCATTTTTGAATCATCTTTCTTACAAAGCAATGTAAAGCTACAGCACTTCTTTGACCTCCAGATCTTCACCTTGAATTGTCAAACCTTCACCCCACCCCATTTCTCGGAAACTGCATCTTTGGAATGAAGTATGAGTGGATGTTTGTGAAGCAGAAGTAATTACAAACACAGACTTGCTTGCTCATATTCCATAGAGCACATAATTTTTTACAGATCATTCTTATTACTTCGTTGGTTAGAGGTGGTTCCCCTTAACCCTCTTTTCTTTTTTTTTTCGAGATCCATCACTGACTACATGAAACTACTATTCACTTGAGCACTGGATACTCGTAAACAACATTGTGTCGTAAAACTAACATTTTTTTATATTGAGAATAAAACCCTTACAGGTGATGAAAACTATTGTATAATTACTTTTGTAGAGATCAAAATACCTTTCAGTCACTCCAAATCCATCATAAGATCTGATTGATGATTTATGCTTGAAAAATGCCTCGTGGAGAGCAATGTTATACACTTTAATAAGTTTTTATTTTACATAGATATAGGTTCATATTTTGTATTTTTTATTACGACAAATTCTGTTTCCTATTCATTACCTTTTTATCCATGTACTCTGTTGCCCACTGAGCAACTTTTGTATCTCTTTTCAAAATAGCAGCATTAAATCATTCTAATACATATGATATATTTTTAGGTACTTGAATTGTGTCATTAACAATTGTGTATTTGGTCTGTGTTTAAATGGAGAAAATACAGCATTTTCTGCCATTCAAAGGAAGTAAGGAATAACATTACAGAAAAAATTGAGTTTGATATTCATTTTTATTCTGTGATTTTAGCACATATCAACTAGAAAATTGAAGAGAAAGCACCCAATTTGAATAATATTTACACATACTTAGGAGTACATTTCAATCAAGCACTACAAAATTTAACAATATTTTTCAGTTACTACTTTTCATGATTTTCTGAAGATTCCTCACTCTTGGGTTCTGATAGATCAGCATTAATTTTTGGAGAGGGTACTTCATTCTCACACTGGCTTTTAGAAAATGCCTGGTAAATTACAAAAAAGATTCAAACAAGTTATCAATTGCCCTTTAATATCCAATGAATTTTCAGCGATTATTAAACATACTTGTAGTTTCTCATTTATTTTGTCAAGATTTTGTTTCATCTCCTCATTAAATGCATAGACTTCATTTTCCCTTCCTCCTTCAAAAGATCTAGTATCACAATTGCTGTTTGAATTGTCGTCAGTAGTGAAAGATTCATTTATTGACTGTGGTTCACTATCATCATCCAGCAGCTCATCAAGTCTCAATTTCTCCTCGTCAGTTAATGGAACAATATCCTCACCATCCTATCGAAAGTGGGTTAAATTATTTAGTAGTTTCCATCAAATAAATTAGCATATTTTTACAATTTAAAACTTTCATTTTTATAATCCAATACTTTCACTTTGAACAAGCCTTTTGATTTATTTAGGGCACATAGGAGTTTACAAAAAAAAAAATTGTATTGCCATTTAAGTAATATCAAGTTACAAATAATGAAAACAATTCATAATTCAAAAATCTTCACAAATGAATCACTAATAGAGAGTAAAGTTTTCATTACCAAATGAATATTGTCATATCTAAAACCTCAAAGCAGAGCAATGGGCACCTTTTCCCTTTCACAAAATCCCTTTATAATTATTTTCAAGACGACACCGGAAAGAAAATTACACGCAGGTAATTTTGAAGGTAATACAAATAATATTTGATGAACACTGTAATTTAAATTTGTACAAAATAAAGTAGTATTAATTACAAGAAAGGCTATTAAAGTTACCTCTATATTTTCTTGATCATCATTTTTCTCAACGGAAGGAACACAAAGTGGGTACATTTCATTTCCAGAAATGAAGCTTTTATTAAACATGGTTAATTTTACAGCATCTATGTGTTCTATACTATCACAATGTTTTATCTCCCAATACTGAACAATTTCATCTTTATAATGCTTTGGATTTTGCATATCATCTCCATTGTTTAAAGCTTTAATGTCTGGAAATCAGTGCAAAACCATATTCATCACAAAAATGCTTACTTCATCATTAATTCAATTTGTAAATTAAGAGTACTACTTGTGATTCCTTTTTATAACAAATATACGATTTTCTCCTTAAAGTCATTTTTTTTTTACAATAATGACAATATTAATTGGCAAAATATTTAAATGTTAAAGGGATAATTTTTTTTAATAAGGGTAGTGATAGAGTCTGTAGCTGTAAATATTACCATTTCTTACTTTCCCATTGCAAGTTTGGATCAGTGATCGTCATATGCAATTATAAATTCTGAAGAAAACGTTTTACCCATAAGAATAAGTATTGATTTATACTGGGCTCACATTTGCCATATTCTCAGAACTTCTAATAATTATTTGCCAAATCTGTTTTCGAGACATAATAATGAAAACACAAATCTCAAGTTCTCTCTAAATAGCATAGTCTATCAGAGATAATTCTTCTCCAATAATAAGAAATTCAATGACACTGAAAAAATCTGAATTAATTCACTTCATTTTTCATTTAGGAACAAAATATTACTTACTATTATTTTTAAATGTTAAATACAAATTATATTTATCAGAAAATGAATTAAATACAAAGACATTAAAACAAATACATACAAAGAAGTAAATTACTCATTGTGAAAGAAAATGCAGTGCTTTTACTATGCTACAAAATATTTAAAGATTACAATGAGAAATACTATGTACATAATAGAATTAATATGGACGTGTTTATAATATACATTTATTAAATGGGATGTAGTGTGACTATAAAATTACAAAAATACAAAAATATTTCCTCAATTGAACAATACACCCTTTTATATTCCCAACCAAAATGTTAACTGTTTCTTCGTAAGTGTTTTTCATTTTCAACCGAATTATATAAACATACAATAATTTAAAGTGCCTGTCTACATTAATTTCCAAGCTTTGACTAGTGTTCAGAAAAATACAGAAATCTTCCTATAGAAGCATGTTCAAATGGAATGAAATGCAATATTTTTGGGTGTGCAAGCTAAAATATTGCACTAGAGGACACAAAACTGAATATGTAGTAACATGCTGTTTGGATTTCACATTTCGTGCCTTCTTTTTATCATTTTATAGAACAAGTAGCAGATGTGTGTAAATAATTAAGATAGCTCATACCATGTAAATAATAGCACCAAATAATCATAAATAACCTCAAGTCATCAGGTTCTAATCAAATACATGAAAAGCGATATTATTCAATACCTTTAGGGTTACCTTTGTATTCAGCAAACAAACAATGTTCAAGAAAACTGTTTATATTTTTTCTCACTTCATCACTTGAAGGTGCTTGAGATACCATAAACTGACTCAATTCTTCTCTAATCTGAAGTTGAACATTTAGTGTTTCATCATGAGCTTCCTGAACATCGAAGCATGGAAAAATTTTCAGAAGTGATCTCAATCAGTGTGCTCATTTTCATTAAGTACATTCATGAAATTTACTTCTACACACAAACACGACATTTCCAACTAGTTTGGAACTGTTTACTGAATAATATTATCAATCTCTAAATACTGGTTTGTGTTAGTCTTACTCAAATTCTCACTCACCTTTTGTTTAAAGTCAATAATCTCAAGAAGAAAATCCAAAACATTCATGTTAGTCAAGGCACTTTTATCATCACATCTTTCATGCAGAAAATGCCAGTCACTAGCTAGTAGCTTACTTAAGTTTTTATTCGCATTGATACCCTTAATGTTTCTCTGTCTTGAACTACCTCTTTCTGCGGTAGCTATACTTGGAAAAATTGAGAATTCATCCATGAAGAAAGTTTTTAATTTTTTTATTGTTTCAATCATAGCACAATAGGCTTCATCAGCATCGACTAATGATGCCTCACTTTTACTTTCCAACCCTGAATTATAAATAACATTCATTAGCCTAGAGGTTTTATTATAATTATACATATTGTTCTAGCAACAACAGGATATTTTAGAAACAAAAATTATCAAACAATTATCAATATCAAAATGTGCAAGAGATTTTATCCAAAAACTTCCTAATGACAGTCTACACTACCCAAAATAAATACTTTTTCAAAAAATATTATAACATTTTTGAACAATCTTCTCACTTCTTTGTTTTGCAGAAAACATCTTAACACATCAGGCAAGAGAGAATTACTATTTCACTCTGATCTCATACACTTTCTGAGACAAAACACTGACAATTGTGTTTTACCTCAAAAACAAAGTTTTACTCACACTAAAAGTTTTTCAGCTTTTATATTCCTATTATTTCATCATTAACCTAAAACCAAACAACCATTACTAACCAAAAAACAAGTAAATCTAACAATCTTTATATAATATTCACAAAAGTAAAATATGTACAAATTTTAATGAATCTTCCTTAATAACATCAACAAAAGAAGAAAATCTTGTAAATTAATGAGATAAAATAAAATATTTTTAAATAGTCTATCAAATGATAATAAAATATTCTTTACAAATTGTCCCAAATCCTCTTACAAGACAGATTCACATTGCTATGTAATATAAATTTTTCTGAACGTCCACATTCATTTAGACACAAATTTGTTTTTTTAGCACACTATCACAGTTGTACCAAGATTATTAAAAGTATTTCTGAAAATAATTAGAAAAGCATTCTCAGTATGAAAATATATAGTGTATATTCAAAATTTAGCAAATGGTACTCATGACACAAGCTACTGGTTATATTTCCTGTAAGGACTATCAATCTCATTTTAACAATGAGAACATTCAAAATGTTTAAACCTTAAAAATGCTGAATCTGAATATTTGCTGCACTACATTTGTAAATTACCAAGTAATTCAACTCTTCCTTCAGTTGTCAAATTTGGTAATTTAATACTACCCCGTTTAGGCCTCCATGATATCTCTTCCTGTACTTCATCGTTTTGTGTTGAGCTACAAGGAAGTGTGTCTGTTGTAAGAATTTTTGGATCTAATTCAGAGCAAGCTTTGTCAACACTCTTTTGATCTTTACCAGAGTGAATAGGGGTGGTTTTCTCTTCAATTTCATTTTTTTCTACACAAGAAGTCAAATTTAGTTGCGGTATAAGATGACTCTGGGGCTTTTTATTTTCTTCTTTTATCTGTTTTTTTGCCTTGCATCCTGCACTTCTTGATGACTTCTTCAAACCTCTCTCATTGGATTTCCTCTTGGTTCTCAAGGCCATGTCATCTTCATCACTACTACCTTCTGTATACAATTCTTCTCCAGATATCCATTGTTCCTCTTCCTCCTGCAAATGTTAAAAGCTAATAGTCTCAATTTTTCAACGTGTTCACTGGAAATGTCAAAATTATTTCATAACATATTATACGAATTGCATGATTTTTCTTATTACGTGTTTTTATTTAAGAACAATATGAAGATAAATACGTACGTACCTCTTTCTTCAATCTTTCAATTCTCAATTGTGCCAGCTTTTTCAGTGCTTCTGGGCGAGGCGTTGGCGGTGTCCCTGAATTCGACATGTCAATAAGTGCCCGAGTCAAAAATACAGAATGAATTTGCTGTTAATACTAATATTCATTAGCTTGTGAATTATTCCTAAAGCTCTAAATAAACTTTTCACTGAATGTTAGTTTGACGTTTTGTGTACTCAGTTACGTGTTTGTAACACGACAAATACAATATGTCAATAGAAAAGGATGCAAATACTACGTAACATTTGCGTCGATTCAGTTCATAGACTCTGCCACTTCGAATTTATTCCTCCATCAAGTCCCATTCCGAACTGTAACCAAACGAAAAATTCTTTCAAAATTACAACAGCTGCTTATGGACCACGGGACATGATTGTTCTGGTACTGACCAACTGGACTGAACTGTCGGGAACCCACCAACGCCAACACACACATTCGCAGGCATTCACACACATACCTAGCGAGCGCGGGTGCAATCGTACACCCAAATATACTCTCTGCGTACACCATCGTACACACCCAAATAGTATGCATAACAATCAGCGTTTGAATGAACTAAAATAGTATAATAAAAGGACACTTCTTGGTATCCTCTCCTGCGTAAAAGTAGAGAAATTGAAATTCTATGTATCACTGTTAAAAATCAGTTGTGAACTCACATGCCAATGTAGTAGTGGAAATAGTACACGCATAAATTGTTGAAAGACGAAAAGTACACGAATATTTCAGTCTACGGATCTAGTTTACGAATATTACAGTATTCGTAAGAACAAATTTAATTTTGTGGTGAATATTTGTAATGGTTAAACTACAGACGTAGGAAAATAATGCTCTATTCAAATTTCTATATCCGTATTCGTTCAACTTGGAACTTTATTTATTTCTTTTTTACTAATGATATATTGTTAATGTAATAGGAGAAAAAAGATGAATTCTTATTGAGTAAATATTTTGCTTATTAGCCAAATAATAATGTGCAACCTGTCACATTTCTCAAAAAATCAATCGTTCGGTTGTCCCAAGGTGGCGTCGCCATACAAGATCATGAGTGGATTAATCATTATTTCTGTAAAATGGCACTATATATGTGTATGTTTATACATGTATATATTGATTATATACGTAATTTAAAATACTATATTCTTAAATTTCACATTTTCACATCAAGATAGCACAATAGGCTCTCATGGACAATTTCTTCGTATTTCCTGTTCTCTTGGCAAATCTATTACGCAAAAGTAGAACTAGAGGTTTTACAGAATGGCACAGAGTTTCCCGTATTAGTTAAGTATAGAGCAATATGGCGTTTACATAATCTTATAGAGTGAATTTAGTTACAAAACTTAACAAAAGATTAAAGAAAAAAAAAATTGGAGCCGTTTTTGAGAAAATTTTGTTTTTGTAACTTTTTTAAAATTGCACAAACTGCACGCAATGTTGCGCGAAAACTACTAAACTTGTTTAAAAAAGTACATGACCTTAATAAAAGAACTAATTATTGACAACAAATTTTATTTGAAGGAAGAACCTCTATCTTCAATTTTGTAGTTGTAGGAAGACGCGGAAAAAATTCAAACTTCTGCAATTTTCAAAATTGTAAAGTTAAGAGTGAAAACAGGACCCATGTCACCTTTATAAGTGTATTTTACTCTATTCCTACTAGAAATTTAATAAAAAAGGTTTGGAGCCGTTTTTTATAAAATTTTTAAAATGCACCAAGGGCCTCTTGTAAAGTACTCCCAAATTTTAAAGAATGTTTTTCAAAATATCAAAGCTTCGACTAGAGCCAAATGGACAGGGGTTTCTTCAATTTGGTAAAAATCCTACGTATGGTTTAAGCGCTTGTAGTGGTCACAGACGAGCAGACGGACGTTTAAAAAACACCTTTTCGGTATCAGGGGACCCAAAAACGTGTATTTCCGTTAAAATCCTGAAACCAATTTTCCACTGAATTACATAACTTTCACTATACTACGTATATTACTCCGTATACACGTATGTATACGAGAAAGTAAAAGTAGAACATTGTGGAGGAAATTACGAGAAATACGATAGTTAAACCGTGGCAACAAATTGTCATTGCCTTTTTTTAAAACCAAGTTGCTCTTTTTTCAAAAAAGTAGTGAAAACACTGGATTTCTGTTGACCAGAATTTTTAAACATCGTTCCATTTAAGCTTTTAAATCATATCAAACCAGTGTTACAACAGCACATACATTCTCGCATTATTTCTACATTTTCAAATTTTTGAAAATTCAGAGAGTTCAACGAAATTAGACCCGCAACATTCTTTAAACCACTCTTTCTTCTATACGTGAAAAAAATTTAAAGGAAAAATTGGGAGCGGTTTGTGAGAAAATGTTAAATTACACGAAAACCACTCATATTTTTTTGAAAATTGAACATGAATTTACTTCAAGCTCCGTCTTTAAGGCGCAGATTTCATTAAGGAACTAGTGGCGCTAAAACAGCACATGTTTTCTTGCCCGTAGTAATGGTTATGTAATAGGCACTACTGTTATTTATATCCCAGTTTCTCGCCGAATTAATACAACACAGGCATCATTTTTTGTAAAACTCGTTACAAATCGTAGAATATTTGTTGCGTAAACTAAATAATATTTTCAAGCAAATATCAACATAAATATGACAATTATAAGGAACTGATTTGCATTCAGCTAAATCATGTCTCAACAATGAGTCATAATTCACAGAGCTTCATCTGCTTTGTCATGGCGTGGAATGACATTGCATTTCATTATGATATTCCCTGAGGGATAGCAATTTTTCTTTCATATTAGATCGTATTTTTAAATTTTAGCTAATTTTAATTAAGATTTGCTTGAAAGAAAATACATCAATACCATGAGAACGCAAATACTTTCCTCGCAACCCAGCAAAGAAATATGAATTTTCAAATTGATTTTAAATAATTTCTAAATGATAAATTTGTATACGAATAACAAAAGCTCTAATGTAAGAAACGAACTAAGAAATATGTACTAATACTAAAATTCGAACTTACGAAGCATCCAACTGCCTGGAATCACCGTCATTTTACGTTCACGAAGCGCAAGAAATTCGAAGCAAACGACTATGTTAGAAGCCAAATTTAACAAAAAATACTCATATTTTCGAAAAATTTAACATTACCTCATTTGTTGATGTTTTTGATGAACACTTTTCATTAGGAAAAAATTGTTTATCTTCATAACTGTAATTGTAGGAAGACGCCAAGAAAAATTTGAATTGTAGGAATTTTAAAAATAAGCATTTTAACTAACTTGAGACCTGCTCCATTTTCTGAACAAAAATGAGATATGCTATTTGAGGTCAAAATTTAATCAAAATTGTTGATGCCGTTTTTGAGAAAAAATTGCTTAAACAAAACTTTTTTTAATATCTCTTACGCCGTTAATATGCACACATCCAGAGATTTATAAACTATTGCATTTGTTAAGTACCTCAAATGACAAAAGTTTCTGAGAAAAAGACCTTGAAATTTTGCATTTACAGTAACGCTTAAACCCCATTTTCTTATCAATGGCTCAAATGTTTCAATGAAAGTTGCTATTTGGGACAAGTTTTTACTCTTCTTTAATATTCTTAAAGTAGTATGTAGGTTCTACTATTAGGAAACCGATAATGGAGAAAATGTCAAAACATGTACTGTGAGCGGCGAAAGATGGCAGATGGCAAGAGGATGGGGCCAGACCGTAATGCACTCCATGCCTAGGAACACAGAAAACTTAATGAGAACGTCTGTGCCATTCTGTAGCATCTCTAGTTACTTCCTGGCATACATACGTATACTGAATAATATACATAGTATAAGGCAAGTTATGTAATGCAGAGGGAAAGTCGATTTGGAGATTTCAAAGGAATTACACGTTTTTGGGTGAAACATGAAAAAATGTTGTTTTTTTAACCGTCCGTCCGCTCCGTCTGTCCGTCCATCCGTCAATGAACACCGATAGTTAGGATTGCATTTTACATGAATACTTGGATGTGTTTTTTAAACAAATCCGTCATATTTTTAAAGTCGAAGTGCAAATTTGCCACGCGTACGTGAAATTCCCTGTCTTTAGTGACCTTATTTATACAGAGCGGTTGCATGTGAGAGCCGCAAAAAAGGTATGTATATTACTGAAGTAATATAGGAGACGATATACGCAGCAATATACGGAGTATAGAGAAAGTTATGTAATGCTGCGGAAAATAGTTTTCGAGATTGCAAAGGAGTTACACGTTTTGGGGTCCCCTGATACCGATTTTTTTTTTTCAAAACGACCGCCCGTCCGTCTGTCAACACCACTAACGCCCAAACATAGAATTTCTTTCATATTGAAGAAACCCCGGTCAGTCTGGCTCGAGTCAAAGCTTAGAGGTTTTGAAAAACATTTTTTTAAAATTTGGGGATACTTTACATCAAGTCCCCGGGAAATTATAAAATTTCCTCAAAAACCGCTACAACTTTTTTCTTTACATTTCTTGTAAAAATAGTATAAAATACACTTATAAAGAGGAATAGGTCCTATTTTCACTGTGAACGGTGAATTGTTACTTTCTCGCACTTGCTAACGTAAGAAGAGAAAGTATCGCGAATCTCAAAAAAAAATTCGGTGAAAGAGTTTTTAATTTCGCATTTACAGTAACGCTTAAACGGCTCACAATTTTTCAATGGAATTTTCTTTTAAGACGAGGTTTTACTCTTCTATAATATACTTAAAATAATATAGTGTCGGTTCTATTTTTAGAAAACTGAAAAATTGAGAAAATATATCAGAAAACTGTACTTTGGACGGCGGTAGATAGCTCTGGCAAGAGGATGGGGTCCAGGGGTCGATCCAAACCGTCTGTCCGTCTGGGAACACCAGTTGTGCAATATGATTTTTCAAAATCCCACAACACATCCATATCGTATTGTTGATATGATTCCATTACTTTTCATCCATGTACTAAATCATTCCTTTTCACAGAGATGGTTCTGATATCACTGAGAAGACCAGTAACATTTACTGACATAATTTGCAGATAAAAGGTTCGATGTCCATTTTTTGAACATGGAATAACTAAAATGGAATAACATTGACATACGCCTTCCAACTTCATTTCTTTCCCCGCAAGAATTGTAATATATTAAGAAACAATTTAGATGCAGTAGAAATTTCATCATGTCCACTTCCATTCTGAGTATGAAAACATATTTATATTGCTCGTCTGTAAAATTAGATTGATGTGATCCGACTCCAAAGAACTACATTGTATTATCTTCGATTTTACTCCCATTTGATTGGGAGTTATTTTGCTGGCCAAAGATTTGACAAAACTGCGCTGTTTGTCAAAAAATTGCTACCACAATTGTCAAAAATGTGCTGCACAAATTTTCTATCGTTTTGGATAGTTGATAGCTGAAAATGTGTTTATTATTTTATAAAAAATGGGGAAATCCCGAGCAATTGAAGTTTAAATTGTAAAGTATGAGTCTGAACCTAGCAGAAAAGATATTAGGAACTGGTAAACAGATTTATAAAAGCGGCGGAAAACTTGTACGAGCTCCTTTACACTGCTGTGAATGAAACGTTAGCTCCGAGAGTCCAAGTTTATCCATGCTGCTGTGATCATCTAGAAAGAATGATCAGCTAAGGTAGTAACTCAACACTGCACTGCACTGCACCGACTTACGTGACTCAGAGCAACAAGTGATGTAACTGCAGTTCCTCTGACTAGGAGGTCCTAGGGTTCGAGTCCCCTCGGTTGGTAGGATTTTCGACACTAGTTACAATGCTAGGTCCATTTCAGCCATTGCCTGGAGGAGAATTCTAGCGGCCAGGTTCTCGCTAGTTTTCTGTAGTTTCTTTGATCAACACCAAGCAAATGCCGGAGCAATACCCTAAACAATGGGCCACGGATCACGAGCGATCTTGCTTTCCTCTCACTTGTTCTATCTTCACCTGACATACACCTAATTTAAATGCACTTTATTACCACACCTCTTAGAGCTTGTTCCTGCTTTTGAGGAATCCAAAAAATAGCCACACAAGAGTCGTTGCTTGAACTAATGTCAAGACATAAAGAAAATGACCTAGTCAGTATAGGTGGAAGGTGGAAATGTATATCAAAATAGAACTTTGTGCGCAGTTCCAAATATAGAAATACAATGAAATAAATGACGCAATATTTATTTGTGTGTGAATTTGGTATAATGTTGCAAGTAGTGTATTACTTCAGTATGATTGAAATCGAGCACACCGCACTGCACTGACCACTGCAGTGGTTGCAACTTGTCGTGATCGAAAAAAAGTCCAATTTTATATCTTCCTGGATCCAACAGCATAAGTAGGAAGACGTTCTTCTGCTATAAAAATGTTTCATAATTATAAAATATAAACACAAGGAAAAGGGGGAAAAGCAGCTTGTCCATTGTATTAATATTGAGAAAACTCTTGGAACACATAGGAGATTTTGGCAGTGATGAATCAAAATTTTCTCACTTCAGGACGGCTCGAGTCTGTAAATAATTACTAATGTAGGATGCTTAGGAGTATTTAGACATATTTGTCTTATTCATTCATGGATGTCAATATTAAAGCAACATGACAGCTTCCAAACCACATGCATTACTTTAGAAGAGATATATACATTTAGCTTATATAAATCTAAATAATCAAAATGTATATGCAAATCGAGCTCTTTTTATGTGAGTTCCATAATTATCTTTTGTTTCCTGGGTATTTGAAAGTTGGATAACATCTAGTTTATTCAAGTCTGGCAGAGTCGTCACAAACGGCTCCGATGCTGATTATCCAATGCGTTACCCCAAGATAATGAGAACGTAACCCCAGCTCCAGCGTGTGGGTGTCACGTGTATGTAACTTCCGATCGTATGCCAGTCAGTCTGTTTCTTTACACGGCGAGCGGCCAGCGTCTCGACTCATGGGTGACGACATTCTGTGGAATGCTGAAATGACTGATGAGACAACTGCAGTTCCATTTTGCATTTTGTTGTTGTTGCGTGAATTGATTTATAACAAAATAAATTCTCGGCTATCCGGGAGGCGCCGCGTCGTTGGCTGGGGTGCCGACGTTTCACCTGACACGTCGCAGGCTTCCTCACTGCCCTGACACCCTGACGCCCTGAGCTACATTCACGCCCAAAAGCAAAGTCTCAGGCTTCTCATCTCAGCCATCTCAGCATTTACTCAATGGATCAGGGAAACTGAACAAAAACCTGATCGAGATGGGAGTTATTGACGTTGAAGTACATAATTTGTTACAAGCATTTTAAGTCTTTAAAAGAATACAATACAAATGTAAACTAATTCATTATATATCACTGTTTTGTTAAAATAAACATTATTTGTCTTTTTGATAATCAGTATAGTCTCTAATTGTATAGAAACAGTTAAACAGCAGAAAAAAATTTACTTTTAACTTAAATTTCTGGACCGACTTCAGTTGTTTAATGTCATTTGGCAATGCGTTGTAAAGTGACGTACATGTATTTTTATGTGGATTTCTGATAGTGATACTGACACTTGACGAACGTGATTTTTACGATGTGTGTTGTAATTATAAATATCAGTATTGCATGAAAATATGTTCCCACCGTCAAGTAAGTCACTTTTGACAAATATTACAGATTCGTAAATATATAGACCAGGCAGTGGTAAAATTCCAAGCTCAATGAAGAGAGGTTTGCAAGGGTAACGCGGATGGCATTTTTTCATTACTCGAATAATTTTCTTTTGCAATCTAAAGGTCTGAGTACTACATTATGAGTTTCCCCAGAATTTTATATCATTATAACGTCGTGCGTTGGGGTCTACGCCACAAGGAAAACAGACTCGAGTGAGTATATACAAGTTTATTTACATAGATGTACATATATACAACACCTCACTCTTTTGCGGTTTGTCAGAGCTACCACTGCCGCCCCTCTCTCCCTACATGCGCCTTGCGGCGACGCCTGCGACAGACCTGCAAATTGGTCTTTGCATGCAGCCCCGCGTCTTCTGGAAATTGCAGTCTTTTGTTCGGGCGGCTAGTTTTAGAGCCCTCA
This sequence comes from Gryllus bimaculatus, assembly GCA_017312745.1. Classification (NCBI taxonomy): domain Eukaryota; kingdom Metazoa; phylum Arthropoda; class Insecta; order Orthoptera; family Gryllidae; genus Gryllus; species Gryllus bimaculatus. Next base: position 7,340,007 of record BOPP01000035.1, read on the forward strand.
ACCCTCTACCTTGCGCTTCAGCGCTGAGCTGCTGCAAGCCGTGACGCTGCACCAAATCTCAGGCGGGAATGTACATTTGCCAAATACACGCAACGAGCTGCATGAAGGCTGACAGACATTAGTGTCATCGGCAAACAGAACCGTTCTTCTGTTCTTTCGTTCCTCGGGCGTGAGTTGGAGATGTTGGGAAAGCAAGGTGTAAATGGCACATACAAGACGTAAATTAACTTTTGAGACGTCATTGCCAGTAGGACGATTGCTTAGTTTATTAATAACTAAGAAAAGAAAAAAAACACAACTTGCAGATGCAACTAAAGACATGCAATTGACAATGATTCGATTTATTCTTATAAACATTTCTCTCTCCCTTCCTTTCACTCACAGAATTTACATCTGTAATCGTGCTGTGAGTATTATATTTTATAATTCTTTGAATATGCAGCAGCGACAGTTGACAGTCAATTGTTAATGTCATTAGTCCCGAAAGTATAGTGCAAGCTTTTATCGCGAGAGGATGGCAGTAATCTTCCTCCGCTGGTTGGCGAGATCGGGAGTCAACTTCCCCGTCGTCGGCGTGCGGAGATTTTATAGTTTAATGTCCGTAAAAAATTGAAGTCAAAAAATATGCGTAATAATAAATTTTGAATGACAGACAAATTAATGTCAATTGCGGAGTTTTCCTCAACCAGGGTGATACCTGGACCATTGGAGCAATCGCCGTTCCCGACTCACGTATCACCCAAATGAACGCCGACCAGTCAGCTGGTCTGCTCCGCTGGATGAACGCCGCTCCTTCCGCATGGATGCGCAGCGTGTCGACCCGGAGGAGCGTGCGCCGCCGCCTCGTATGCTGGCTGGCCCTGTCCTTTGCGTTCGTTGCTCGTTTTGGTCGTTCTAGCGTGTGCGATTGTTGAGTGCGGCTGTCACACGCCACCGACACTCAACCCGACACACGCCCGTGATTGTTCAGCAAGGGTCGGTGGATAATTGAAGATTAAACTGAATGGAAATGTAGCATAGCACACGTAGCAGAAACCTTAAAGTAGATCAATAGGACAGGTTGTAATGCGGCGTAGGTTGCGGAATTCTTCATATAACATACACACGCGTGTCCTTCGCGGCGTCTCCCGGGCAGCCAAATATTTACTGACTCCGGCCGCGGAGGCCTTCGCACTTTTGCACGCACAGAGGCACGCAGGAATGGTGGTAGCTGACAGACTCAGAGAGTGTGCGTGCACGCTAACACCCAAATCAGAAGATTCTTCATTGAGAGAGTATCCATCCAGTCCAATAAGTTTTGCATACCAACTTTTAGATCGCATGCCAGGACACAGACACAGGTTGCGATGTTACACCCGGCACAGATTAGTCAAGGGCTCCGATACGAAGACACAGTTCAGTTTGTAACTCATTACATTAGTGAAGACAAATACTATTTCGTGGGCTTATGCGTCTACTTCACTATTGCAAGTATGCCTTAAATAAAACATGCACATTAACGCAATTGTTAAAATTGCCTTAAATAGGATTTCAACGTTGCATGAATGCAAACAATGCGGCAACATCCACTCGTCTCAGAGGATTTACGAATACCGAATTGTCTTGCGTGCGTGAGTGCAAGCGAAATGAGACTTTAATATTAGAGGTGGGGACTAATTGCCCAATCAAATAGATGGATGCTCTGAAACTTTGTGGTGCGCTGATCGGCTTAGGCGATTGATTCACCGTTGGCGTCTTCCCCGAAGTTTGACTTGTGTCAAGAAAGTTGTACGATTTCTGAGAAAGAGCACTTGCTCTTAGATTCTCGGAGGTATTGACGTCAGCGCAGTGAGGAGTGTGCAGTGAGGAGACGGAATAGCTCCCCAAGACGTTCGGACCTTAGTTCGTGTGCCCCCCAAATGGGCTCTCGCATTCTTCGTGACAGTGTCCGATACTCAGGGCTGCCTCCTGGCGCACGTGAGTGGCGCTTAAATCCGACTCCGGTGCTAATCTGGAAAAATAGTACCCCTGAGCAAGTAGGGTTAAGTGGGTAGGCTATCTCTTCGGAGTTGTGTGTGTTGACGTATCTGACGGGGTGGGGATTACAGCCGTTAGGCCCAAGTGCCCACCCCAGAACTTGACCCTGGAACAGAATATGCTTCCGAGCGGGCAACCTTTGGTCTCGGACTTGCCACGTACCATACCAAGCCAGTTGCCATCTATCGCCGGCCAAAGTGCATTTTTAAAAAAAAAATCTTAATTTTTCTGTTTTCTAATAGTAGAAAGGAAAAATTATTTTAAAAATATTAAAAAACAGTGAAACCTCCCTCTAAATATCAATTTTCTTTGAAAAATTTGAAGCTGTTTTTAAGAAAATGACCTTTAGGCGCTACTGTAAGTGCGAAATTTGAACCTCTTTTCACAGAAAATGTTGAGTTTTCGAAAAACTTCATATAAAGTCATTTGAAACACTTCCAGTCACAAATTCAATATTGTTTACAAATGGCTGGAAATGTGCATATTAAAGGCGTGAGAGATATTTCAAAAAAATTACATTTGTATATTTAAAAACCAACAACAAAAGAATACAGAAAAATTGATTCTATGTCATATTAAACAGTGTAGTTAGCACTATACGTTCGAAAAGTTTAAAGAACACCTTTGGATAAGTTTTTGAGAAAATGGCGTTTGAGTGTTTCTGAAAATGCGGAATTTGGGGCTAATTTTTACAGACAACGGTTGAGTTTCCGAGAAACTTTATCTGACATTATTTTAAACACAATTACTAATAAATAAATTAATGTAACAAATTGCCGTCAATGTAAATACTAACGACGAGAGAGACAAGTTAAAAAATTAATTTTTTGTAATTTTTGAAAAAACAAAAGAATAGAGCAATATATCGTTTTTGAGAAAATCTAGTTTTTGTACTTTTTTAATTGCTCATATTGCTCTCAATGTTGCGCGAAATCTACTAAAATTTGCAAAAAAAATTATATTATCTTAATGAATGAACTCACTATAGAGAATAAAATGAATTTGAAGGGAAAATCTCTATCATCAATTTTATAGTTGTAGAAAGACGCCGCAAAAAATTCAAACTTGTGTAGTTTTCAAAAATTGAGAGTTAACTGTGAAAATTGAACCTATGCCACCTTTATAAGTGTATTTTACTCCTATCTTACAACAAATTTAAAGAAGAAATTAGGAACCATTTTTGAGAAAATTTTGAAAATGTCCCGGAGGCTTCATGTAAAGTACCCCAAAATTTTAAGGAAGATTATTCAAAATTTAAAAGATACTATTCGAGCAAGATGGACATGGGTTTCTCCAATTTGGTAAAAATTTTAGGTATGGTTTAGGCGCTGGTGTGTATAGGCGTGCGCGGGATTTTAGGAATGAGGGTGCCTGACCTAACACTTCCGCTACCCCCCCCCCATGAATCAATTATTAATTTTTTAATCTTTTTATTTTTATATTTTTTAAATTTTTTTATTAAAAATATATGTTTTCAATATATTTGAAATCTATACAACATTTAAAACTAATTTTATTTATAATTGAATTTAGTAACTAATT
>BOPP01000035.1:7344268-7369376 GCA_017312745.1 Gryllus bimaculatus
GGCCCCCTGATAGTAAGAAAAACGAAATAAAGTTTTTTTACTTTTTTATCCCGTTCTTGATCCTGTTATTGAAAATTTGAACTGTAAGTTTTAACAAGAATCTAACATCCATTATCGACGCAGTAGGAAATTGTATACATCTTAGGTCTACTGAGAATGATCATAAACTACTATGGCAACATTTTGATTTAAATTATTCAAGATTACAAGCTGAAATTCAGTTACTGGAAAGCCCAGAAAAGGTGGATAATTATCCTCCAAATAACCTACAGAAAATGGCTTATTTGGCTAATGAAGATTGTAGAAGACTACGTATGTAATTTTAAGAGAGGTACTAATCAAGTTTTCTGTGATTCCAGTAACAAGCGTTCATTGCGAACGATGTTTTTCAAAGCTTGTAATGTAAAATCAAAGCTTCGATCTACAATGGGCCAAGAGCGTTTATCTCTTTTCATTGTTATTATTTATTGAACAGTCGAAAACTATGGAAATTGATATACTTGATGTTATCAATGAAGACAACTGTCCTTTTAGAAAGGCGAATGTTACTGCTATAATAGTGTTTATTTTTAAATTAGTTTGTTAATTATTTTTTCCAGCTCTTCAAAAATACTTTCAGCATCAACCTTTTTCATACGTTCTATACTGATGAATCGCCCACCGGGCAATACTTTTCCTTTTGGAATGAAGACTACAACCGACATTTGTTCATGATGCCCAACATCAGAGGTTTCATCTGCTATCAATGATACAGGACGATTTTTCATTTCGTCAGCTATATTTCTTAAAACACAAACTTTGTTCACTGTGCAGTGCACACCAGTGCACACTACACACTACACAGTGAACAAAGTTTTGAAAACTTTGTAAACATGGGATTTCCCGTCCATATGTGGTCAGCACGCTGGAAGTCAGGGTCACCACAATTGTAACACAAAACGGCCCTCAGTGCATATCAAAAGGGCAAAACTATATTTATGTGACAAATATATTATTATTATTATTATTATTATTATTATTATTATTATTATTATTATTACTATTATTATTATTATTATTATTTAAGATTTATATTTTGAAATAGTAAATTTTAATACATTTTAATCGTATAAGCAATTCTGGTAATCTTGTTATTAGCCTATAATTATTGTATTCAGGTTGTTTTAAATAATTTGTTGCAGTTGGCTTTATCCTAAAACTGGCGGAAAATTTATTTGTGCGAACACTTCAAGAGTTAAATTTTGGGATCTTGTTATTAGCCTATAATTATTGTATTCAGGTTGTTTTAAATAATTTGATGCAGTTGGCTTTATCCTAAAACTGGCGGAAAATTTATTTGTGCGAAAACTTCAAGAGTTAAATTTTAGGATCGAACATTTAGTTGGCCTAGAAACATGAGCTTTGTTTAATTCGTTTCTGCTTTTGTGTTTCAGACAGTTTTAATGACACAAGAGCCATTTATACGGTAGAGTGGATCTTGTTTATATGGAAATTGCGAGTTCTATGAGCGCTACCCCAGATTTGACAGGTTGCCCACCAGAGCGCTCTGAACTCTGAAGAGTGGAACTGGGACAACGAGTTTGAAATCCCGTCAAATCCATTGAAATTAATTCAAGCTTGTTGGACTTGCAATGGTATGATTAGCACCTATAAATTCTTTGAGTAGTGCATCGTTGCGCATGGTGGATATTGTGGAAGTAACCACGATGGATTTGTGATGATCGATAATAGTTTGAATTTCGTAAATAGAATGTAAAGTGTATATTATGCGTGTTGTGATAATGAACGATTGTCTTCAGCGTATCATAGTACCGCACGTGTTTTAGTATTTTCACTAAATTGTGCAAGTTACCATCAAAATAAATGATTAAACACACTGCTGTTTTTTTTTTCAATTCTGTGATGTGGACGTTCGTTTTGGGGGTAAATTAGTGTGTTTGCAAGGTTAGCGTGTAATAAACATCTTAAAGCTTCGAGAGCTAACTCGTAAGTTTGTTGTTGTACATTGTAATAAAACGTAAAATACATCGCAATGAGTGACACCTCGGAAATGGATGAAGATCAAGAAAAGTCATCAGGAGAAACTTCAAATGTTTCCAGTGGATATTTGAAAAAGCCTATTTGCCTGATAATATTGGGAATGGCAGGGTCAGGAAAGACTACTTTTGTACGAAGACTAACATCTACCATGTATGATAAACGGAAAATGCCTTATGTGATTAACTTAGATCCAGCCTGTCATGATGTACCCTATCCTGCAACAATAGGTATGCATATAAAATTTAACTTGATTATATACATTTTAATCAATCAAAAGAGAATTCAAAGAAATATGTTTTGTGTTTCAGACATCCGAGATACAGTAAATTACAAGGAAGTAATGAAACAGTATGGATTAGGGCCAAATGGTGCTATTGTGACCTCGCTGAATTTGTTCTCTACAAAGTTTGAACAAGTAGTTCAGTTACTGGGACGTGCTTCAGAACGTTTTGAATATTCAATCCTGGATACTCCTGGACAAATCGAAGTATTTACATGGTCAGCATCAGGCAGTGTAATAACTGAAGCATTAGCATCAACATTTCCTACAGTTGTAGTTTATGTTATGGATGCTGTTCGTAGTGTTAATCCAACAACTTTTATGTCTAACATGTTATATGCCTGTTCTATTTTGTATCGTTCCAAATTACCATTCATTGTAGCAATAAATAAGGTACGTACCTGTTGGCCTCTAAACGTAATTTCTAGAAAATATGTCTGCATCCTGAAATTTGTAACTTGTATGCATTATTTAAGATTATAGGCCTGTATTGTGTTCTGTTAAATTGTCTAAAAGTTATTTTTCTATTTCTTGGGGAAAAAATTACTCTAAATAAACTGTTTTTGTTTTCTTTTGCAGGTAGATGTGGTGGAACACAAGTATGCCCTGAATTGGATGAAAGATTTTGAGGCCTTCCAAGAAGCGCTGGAAGCTGAAACATCATATATTTCCAATTTGACAAGATCAATGTCCTTGGTGTTAGATGAGTTCTATAGCACATTACGATGTGTTGGAGTCTCTGCTGTCACCGGAACAGGCATTGATGAATTTTTAACTCTTGTAGAGCAAGCAGCAAATGAGTATGAGAGGTAATGCTTTTATTGTTTGTAATTAAATTTGTAGTTTGAAAGTTGAGAAAGGAAGACAACTGATTTAAAATTATTGCAGAGTAACCAGTGTCAAGAAACACATGAAACAATTTACTCTTAATGCCAAAATCTGGCATTGGGTTGTTACCTTGTGTGTGTGTGGTGCATGACTTCGACGGTTTTCTGGTATCTGGTTCTCCAGTATAAAATTTAATGGAAGCTGCAAGTTGAGTTTAATGACTAACTTACATTTTAGATGCTTCGTTGATGACAGCAATATGATAGCATTCAAATTCCAAATCTTTTCATGGAAGTTGTTTACCCTACTTACTACTTAGGCAAAGATATGAAAAATGTATTAAAAGTGAAATAGAAATAAGAAGGGGAGTATGGGAAGCGCAAAGCCAGTTTTGATCACTCAGAAATGTAAATGAGAAATTCTGTGCAGATGATAGATATGAATGTTGAGTTTTCAACCATCCTCTAATATTTAAGTGTTTAAGAACATTGAAACCTAGTACATAACTTTGGGGTTATGTGTACCACAGTTCAAAAACCTCTTTAGAATATTTAATTTTAACTTTATTTGTTTAGTAATAATTATATGGAACATATCTTTTATACAAATGAAATTATATTTTAAATTATGTATACATTATTTTGCAGTGGCAAATATCAAAGTCATCTTATATTCATTTCGTATGAAAATTTTAAATTTATAAGTTTTAAAAAGTGCACTTACTCCATTCTCAACCCAAGTAAAAATTCAGAATTCAAGAAGAAACCCAACAGTTAGTGAAAATGATGAACAATTTAATTAGGCAAAACAAGGACAAGATTGAGTACTGCTTAAAATCAAAATTATTAAATCACTTCAAGACCTAATTCCATTGCGGAAATGGGGGGGGGGTGTCACTTGGTGGTTGTGTTTCTTGGGTGTCACTGTAAACATGCAGAAAAATTGTTCTTTAAAAGCACGGAATATAAACATGACTGAAAATGCATTTGATATACTTATCTTTGGTGCTAGAAAAGGAGTATAAAAACTAAGCAAAGTAAAACATAATAAAAGACTTCCATAAAATACTAGGAATTTCTACTGAACATTTAAAGTTAAGTCAAAAGAGTTCCTACTATCCTGTTTCAAGCAGAAAAGTGGGCAATTGGCACATAACAATGAAAATATTTCTGAGAACTTGCTCCATATTTCAGGAAACTCCTGAATTGCCTTGGGCCTTCAGAAAGAAAACCTCCGGGAATTCTGACCAAATCTAACCCAGATTCATTAGCACCAAATGAATGAGAACAGAAGTGAAACAAAATACTAATGGTTTTAAGGAAAATATAAAACTAGTGGATATGCACCGCATATTGAAACTTTTCCTCCCGTTAGTTATTACTCAACAATTACTCATGTATTTAAAAAAAGTTCACATCATCATTTAAAGATCTACAATTGAATGTCTTTATGCTTTATTCCACCTACAAGATTCAATGTAGTTGAAAAATGATTTGGAAAGTTGGGATATGCTTTAAAATTTCAAGCAGCAAGGATGCATGCCAAAAATTAGTAATGGGCGGGATATGGCTGCAGAAAAGTTTTACAAAGTCACTTCAGGGAAAATAGAAAGAAGTTTTAACATTGCTAGGATCACAAAATAGAAATGATTTCCTCTGTATTTTGCCTGACAAAATAACAATAAGACCTATTTAACTTGATCTGATTAAAGAAAACAAGCCAACATTTCAAGAGAATGAAAGCAGTATGAGTACAAAGAAATGCAATCAAATACTAAAATGTGTGCATTGTGCTTTGTATGATATGATGGGGTTAAGATATGAATATTAGTAAGAATAAATGATAAACATTGAATAGATAGGTGAATAGAATAAATATAATAATGTAAATATAAGCAAAGTTCATATCGTAATGATTATTGAAAAATGTGTAGATTTTTACTAATAATTTTTAACAAATTATTATATGTAATAAACATATAAGTCCATTTACAATCCTTTTGGAATGCTCTTCCTTTGTGTGGTTCTTAATGATGTTTCTCAATGTATTATACTACATTTATTCTTGTCTTTTGATATATTTTAGTGAATATAGAGTACAATGGGAACATGTTCGAAAAGAACGTAAAGCTGCAGAACAACTCCAAAAGGAGAAAAAATTAGCAGAGATAGCCAAGAGTAAAGAACAAGGTGAAGGGGCTCCAGTACCCTTGATTCATGAGGTGAATGCTGCACAAGAATTTCTTGATGTTTACCTGAAGCACCCAGCAAATGAGAGTAGTGAAGATGAAGAGGGAGAGGAATTACCCTCACCTGCCCAACAGGAAGGTAAGCTTATGTATGGTATTTTTTCTGGATTTTTTTTCTTTCTTTTCGTGCCAAGATATTACACATTAAAACTGGTCATAAATGGCCCATTTCCTTGCCATTAAATGCTAATGGAATGAAGGCGATTTTAGAAATCAAAAATATATGGTTGGTTTGTGAACTTTTTTTCTCGTGATTGAGACTGTTTCACCACTTTTCATCAAATACCTGAATAAAATGAGTAATTTTGAATTTAAAGAACCCAAATGGGAGACTTTTTCCCAGCCGCAATAATACTACTAATTCGACTTACATTTTTGCCAACATGCTTATTTTCATACAGGAATAGAAATTGGTTCCAAATTTGAACCAGACTTAGGGGCAGTGGTGTCAATTGGCATTGTCAACCCTTTCTTCTTATTAGCAAAATTGTATTACAGTATCAATTCAAAATATCAATTGATGTTTATCCGTTCCACCACTCCCCACCAAATTAATTCTGGAGTCATCATCAGGATTGATTTGACAATAGTGTAATTGTGTTGTTAAATTGAGAAAAAACTGATGTAATGAACTGTAAAATCGGAAATGAATTTTAATATTTATGCAACAAGGGTGTTAAAGGGTTCTAATGAAAGAGTGATGGCATAAAGTTCTTGGGCCAAAAGCCTTTTTGTGTGCTACTTAATTATTACAACAAGTTAATACCCATGGTATATACAAGATTTTCTTTCGAATTAGAATGGTTGGGATTTACTTATTTACTAGCTAACTAGATGTTTGTAAAACCTTGATTTTCATTGTGTTTTTTCTTCATAATTCCCATCATAAGAGAACATGTCATTCAACCATTTTCGTATTTCTCTCATAACCATAATCCTCTTGATGCAGTTAAGCTATGCTCTGTATTGAAGGTAGTTACTAGCAATAACACAATTAGCAGTAAAAGATAATTCCTTTTTTATCTTTTTATTTCTCACTCTTACAAGTGTGTGAACTCCTGTATCATATTCTGCTCCAGAGGCCTTTTCGGAAATTGTTTATTGTAGCACACAGAAACTCGAGAAAAAATACTTCCCCAATGTGTTACAATAACTCATCTTATAAACTTTTTTCTCTATGACAGTTTAGTAATATACATATTTCTGCTGTATATTTCATTGGCGAATGACATAGATTACACACCTAGTGGATTCCAATTCAGAAACCACAGGCAGATTTGCATTCTCATTGCAATTTTCAAGACCGTTTTTAAAAAATAACAATCGCAGTGCTTGGAAATACCAAAAGGACAAAGCGGGGAAAGAAAGACAATTAGAAAAATAGGACAATCGGACAAAATGGGAGAATGAGACCAAGTGGTACAAGGTGGCAAATGGGAGAAAATGAGCCAAGGGGGCACAGGAGGAAAAGGACAAAATGGAACAAAAAAGGACAAGGTCTAAAAGGGCCAAAAGGGTCATATTTATCCAAAGATTTATGAACAGAGGTAAAATCCTAACTCGAGAGTCCTCTAAAATATATTTTCTGGAATATAAGATGAGCTTTTTTCCTAAATGTCTCAATCGAAAAATGTGGGTTTTATTCGGAGATTGTCAAGTAGGTTAAGTTATTGCATAGCCATTCCATGTCCCGAAACTTGTAAATGTTGACATAACAATTAATTGCGAAGAAGGTAAAAATATTGCACATATCTACAATTCAGGCAATTTACAGCAAATTTGCCGGGCAATTCAGGCCGATATTTTTGATGGGCCGGCAAAGAGAATATCTCTTTATATCTGGTTCAACGCCCTTAGTGTGCGAGTCAGCGTTTTTGAACTGTTAAAGAAACATGCCGTCAACAAGTGCCGAACAGAAAGAAAATCTGGTGACAAAGGAATGTTTTTATGTGGCTTGCATGAGACTAAGAACTACGTAAATTCAATGCACAAAACTTTTAGACTGACCTAAAATGTCTGAAGATGTCGAAGCATGGAAGGAGGACGAAAAAGAAAGAACATTGATACATGTGAAGATGATAGGGTAGTGACAAACACTGTATTTATCTGAATATATTTTCACTGTAAATATATTTTAACATTAATAATTTTTATTTGACTCTAATATTTTGATAGTATTTAAAACAGCCATTTTTCCATTTCTGATCATAAAAAATGGGAATGATTGGATGATATGTTGGTCATCATTGACGTGTAGGTTGAAGGACAGTTTGTCCTCTAGGTTTTTGTTGCAATATGACAAGAAGGGTAAGGAAAACAAAACATTTGCAGTGTTATATTCTTATTGGAAAATGTTTTTTCCATGAGGCAAGAATCCTTTGTATGCTCCCTTAAAAGTTGATAATTTTAGCTAAAAATTTGTTTTACTTATGTTATAGAATTAGAAGAGACTAAGGAAAAGGAATCCTTTATGAATTATCTTCTGCAGCAAAAACAAATTCAACAAAAGAAGATCGAGGGATCTGTCCAGAGGGCCACTACTAGTCATCAGTGACACTCGTGCAAATGAACACATTTTATAAATATTTTAATTGTTTAAAACAGTAAAATAGTTTGTAATATGATTTTTGTAACTTATTTCTAATATCCCAAAAGTTTATCCTACTTCACATATTTTGTGCTAATTATAATACTTTATGTATTTCTTAAGTAACTTTTCATTTCTTAACTAACTTAACATTTCCATAAAAATACATTTTTCCATGACATCAGTTCTTATAATTATGTAGTTTGGTTTGAAACTTTATTTCCAGCCACATTTAAAAAGTCTTTCCTGAACTCAACAAACTATTTGAATAACGTGTAGTGAAAAGGGGTAAGTTTTTCATTTCCAGTAATGTTAATAATTTAAAAAAGTTACAGGCCTGATTTTAGAATAAAATTTATTAAAACAAGAATAACAAACCCTTTTACAATCATTCACAATTTTACCCAACACATGATTTAGCAACTTGTTTGAATGAGAATGAAATATCTATTATATTGATCATTTGCTACAATGATAGAACTCAAAATTTGGTGGAAATTAATTGTTAGAAAAATAAATGGGATTTTTGGAGCCTTTTCTTGCGACTTCATTGCATAACTATCTTGCAAACTCAAGAGAGACGCATTATGTATTTTATATGCAAACTTGAAATTTCAAGCACATCTGAAAAATAAAAACTGGTTTTTTTTTTTGCGTTTTACCTCCATAGCAACAAATGGAACATTATGAATTACATGTCTATGCTGATAAACCTATTACACTCCGGTGACAAGGGATTGCTGATAAATTTGGATTTGTCTAGTTGGTCGGAACCAGTGATGGACTACAGTATATCATCAGCTTGTGGTGCTACAACAGTACATATTTTCTAGTATTATTCGTAAGTAAAAACAATATAATACTAGTTGAACCAGTAAAAATATTTCGAATCCTGGTATAAATGTTCTACTGAATGGGTCCATTGTGTATGGATCATTTGGCTGTTGGTATTCAAACAATGCTCCAGGCACATCTAAATGAAAGTTGAAGTTTTTGCAATTATCAAAATTTGAGGGTTTTATGAAAATTCTTCAGGGGAATGAGGTCACCTATTTTTCATCTTTTAAGCTCTCCCTCAAAAGTACCAAAAACAACTTGTGAATTGTTTTGTCTTGGGCATTGGTAAGGTGTTACATTAAACTTGTGAAGTCTAATATACAAGTCATACTTACAATTACGCTTTGTTTGGAAAAAAAAAACAAAACACACACACCAACAACAACAAATAGTATTGTTTACTGTAGTTTTTGTTTTGGTGTATATACCACAGTTCAGAAAATAAGTTGACAAGTAAAATAGCAATTCATGCAAAATTAAATTATGGTATTATGATGGATGTGAAGCTAAAGGACTTTGTGACCAAGTAATAAAATTAGTAAAAACTGCATTGTTTGGTAGGGAGAGAAACGATTTGTAGCATTTAAAAGCAAAACAAGGGAATTGTCTTTATTTATTTAATAAATCAAGGGTAAAATAGGTGTTTGGAAACAACTGTGCAAGTAAAATACAGTAGTTTTTTATTTTGTATGTTAAAATTACACAATTATGATTTATCTTCATCATCAGGGTATTCAAAATCATGAGTCTTAACATCTGCATCTTCTCCGTACTGTAGAATATTGTCAATTGTAAGTAACAAATCCGGTAGACTGTCATCACTTCGCCTATCTAACGGCACAAACCGCACTAAGCTATAATCTTCAATGAGCTGGCTGATAGCAGAAGTAAGATTTCTGTACTTCTCACCCCATCGAGATGCTGGACTATTCTCAACTTCTTCAAGCAGCAGATCTGGTTGAGGTTCAATAAATCTAAGAAAAAATGAAATAATGAGACAATACAATAATTTTTTTTAAAAAGTTAGTTCCAAATTATTTTCTAACGGTTTATGACAATATTAAAATAGATCAACATGATATTATAAAAAATCTTAACCAATTAAAAGTTTTGTCTGAAAGGATTTATTTCAGACACTTCATTGATTAACATTTATATTATATGGATGAATTAACAATACTCAACATATATTTGCCATTTTGTTCTGCCATTATTTGTTGTGCTTTTACTGTTTTTGTAGAAATCATCTTTAGAATAAAACCAAATCATTGCTTATAGGCACAGGGTTCACAACAAAAAGAAGAAATTCAAGTCTGAAAGGGCTAAGTCTGTTTCAATTCCTCTGTCCCTGTGATAGGAGTTTCAGTCCTTGCAGCTGGACAGTGAAGGTGAGGGGCTTCAGCAGTCAGCATAGAATTTGACCTTGCGGTTGCGGAAGGGGAATTCCGTCCATCTCGAATTTGAGCGTGGGAATTTGTACTGGCATGACTTCTGTTCACACACCTCTGCCCCACAATGAGAAACAACCCCTTGCCTAAAGCCACAATGGTCACGGCCATGCGATGATATCAGAAATACCTAATACTCTGGGCTGTGATGCATTATGCAGTAAAAAGTCAGTGAGCCTTCAGGTTGTGTCCACTAGAGAGTGAGGTGGTGTATTTTTATGAGTTTCACAACCAGTTTAACAATGGTTGGAAAAAACATAAAACTCAAAATGAATATTGGAAAAAAGAATAATATTTTAGTGCACAAATTGTGAAGGTTTTCTTTCCATTGTCAGAAGTATCTTTAATATTAATTTATTGGTGATTTCTTCCATAAATACGTTATATGTTAATGTATTTTTATAATTATCATTAATTCATGTACTTTATGAGAATCAGGATGAAAATATCAATACAAAAAGTGTCATAAAATAGACAACCCTGCATAAAACGGAAGCCCTCCCTAAACAGGAATATTTTTTTTGTCCCAATCAATTCAGGCTTAGACAGATTTAACTATACCAATTTAGAAGTAAAGGTGAGATTAAAACAACAAAAACTTAAAATATTAATTTACATTCTTAAAAAATTGTTTGGGTAGTTAAGAAAAAATGCAATACTTAACATGATAATATAATACTACAAACAAATTAGATAACCATGTCCAAAACAAACCAGATGAGAAAAATTAATGATTTGTGTCGGTTAAAAATCTAAAAATCTTCTGGACAAATCCTCAACAAAATTGTGAATTCCCTACCACAAGACTGAAATGCAATAAATGACATCTCCATTTGTCTCAATTGGTTGACTGGAGGGGGTCTAACTATGATGAACCAATGTTGGTTGCTTCATTATCAGGATTTTTATTTCTGTTTCCTCCTTTCATTATCCTATAACAACAAAACATCCCGTCTTTCTTGCCTTTATTGTAACGACATTCTGAAGTATCACAACTCTCCAAAAACACTCCAAACTGGTAACAATATTAACTTGTCTTAACCTCACATTCTTGTTGATACAAGGAAACAAATTTCAGAGAAATAATACCTTTCAGTACAATTTGGTTTTTACTTAAAAATCAAAATATTTTAACTATAATGCACCACCTTGTTTGTTATAGTAAATAATCACCAAAAATGAGTGCATTAAATATTTAACTAAGACTTAAACCTCCATAAATAATTTATATTATCGATCTCCACCACAATTTTGTTGATTGAACAAATGTTCATATGCGTCTCGCTTTACTTCTGCATTGTTAATGTGAATTAACCTCAAGTGCACTGATTAAACTATTTCTTGAAATCAAATATAAACTAGTGGTGCTACAGAATGGTACAGACTTTCCTATATTAGTTTTCTATTTTCTTTGGTATCAGCTAGCTGTTTGGGCTTTTCACATGATCTAGCCATCTGCCATCTATCTCCGCAAGTACATTTTTTTGAATTTTTTTGGTTTTATAATAGTATAACTAAAATATTACTTTAATAATATTACAGAATAGTAAAACCTCGCCCTACATGGTAATTTTCTTTGAGAAATTTGAAGCTGTTTAAAGAAAATGGCATTAAAGTGCTACTGTAAATGTGGAATTTGTACCTCTTTTTCACAGTAGTTCCGAAAAACTTCATATGAAGTAATTTCAAGCACTTCCAGTCAACAATGCAATAGTGTTAACAAATTGCTGGAAACGTGCAAATTAATGGTGTGAGAGAAAAAATTTATTGGTGTAATTTTTGAAACAAAAAAAAATCCAAATGAACTTAATGTCATATTAAAGAGTGCAATTAGAACTATAGTTTAAAAACATTTGGGAAACAAAAAAACACCATTTGGAGCAGTTTTGAAGAACATCGCAATTGAGCGTTTCTGAAAATGCGAGATTTTGAGTAATTTTTCACAGAAAATGGTTATTTTCAAGAAACTTTATAAGACATTATTTAAAGCGCATGTTGTCATAAATACAATGTGAACAAATTTCCGCTAATATAAATTTAACGTCAGAGACATGTCAAAAAAATTACAATTTTGTGATTTTTGAAAAAAATAAAAATTAGAGCAATATGACGATATCTCAGAGTGCATTTAGCACAATCCCTACCAAAAGTTTAAAGAAAAAATTACGAGCCATTTTCAAGAAAATTTGGTTTGTAATTTTCTCTCTCAACCTTAATGTTTATAACAATGCATTCTTACTTACTTGTCAAGTTCAGCACGAACAGTTTTGCTAAGCAAATCCATTTTGCTTAACACATTAACATGAGGGAGTTCCAGGTTGACCATTACACTTAGTGCAGCCATTGTACCTGATAAAAATTTTGGCACATCTACCATAAATTGTGAATCTAATATAAACACAGCACAGAGTCTAAAATTCAGTCTGTTTTGCAATATTTCAACCAAATCTCTCATGGTATTCATGTGTGTATACAGTTCAATTTGTCCAGGGCAATCAAAAATAATGTAATCGTCTTCCACATCACCTAAAGCTTCTTCAAACCAACTGTTATTCTCAAGAAGATATCTGAAAGATATAAATAATAATCAATTACAATGTGATAACTTGCTCACTACTTGTTACACAAATATATTAATGAAAGTAATCAATTTTCACCTTACTTTATAAAAAAAATCGGGGATTCCTTTTGGATGGAGTGGTACAATTGAATTTGGCAATTTTCACACATTTAAGGAAATTAGATGCATAAGGAAATGATGTTAAGCAAATATGTACTTACTCCATGCAGAATATTAATCCACCATTTGGTCCAAATTGTAAATCAGAATCTTCCATAGCATCAGAAACTTCAATGAGGCTACGGATATCAGCCAATGGTTCATAATCAAAATATTCAGCAGCGGGATCAAGATTCACAACATCAATGGTCCTTTTCATGTCAGCTCCATGTTTTGACAACATAGAGCAGTATGTAGACTAAAACAAGTGATAATTACACACGGATTATGAGTTAAGTCCTGTACCCATGACTCTCAACAACTCACCTTTCCGCTTCCTGCGGGACCAATTACAAGTTGACCGTACCGCATTGTTTTTATATCTACTATCAGAATTCAATGACAATGTTAGGTTTATAATTATAATATATCCATCAGTGTTGAATTATAACCTGCACGCGGATTGTATCAGATTGTATTCTGCCAAACTGTCTTTGATAGTGAAACAGAACACAATAATTATAGGCCTTCAATTCTGTTCCATATTTTGGGAATATTTAAACATTATTGTCTTTTTCCCCAATATCTTAAAACGAAACAATCACACGAACGCACAGGAACGCATCTAAGTTTATTCTATACAAGTTATATATACTCTCTGTCCAGCCTGTCACCTTTTCTAAATTCCAATGGTGGTGGAGCTCACGGAGGCAAAGAGCAAAGAGTATATTATGCAGTAGTGGTCATACAATACAGTTGATTGATACAATTGTATCTCTCCTCTATGGTAGTAATATTATATAGTTTAGTATGCGACCCACCGTAGTTGCTTGTCAGTATAATTTGTGTTGCAAGCACGCGCGTCGTGCGACTGTTTTTCAAATGTTTGTCAAACTGGAGGTGGGAATTCAAATCGAAATATTAAAGTTAATCCTGGAACGCCGTTTTGAATGTAGTAAGCGAAAGAACATGCCTGAAATCAAATAATTTGGTTCTTTCTTCCAATGTTTAAAGACTACTTACTATCAGTATACTCTTGAACGTAAGTATTATAATTATATCAGAAACTATGAACAGGCATGTTAGGTTGTTTTGACATTAGACTAGGCATTTCTATAAGAGTATTTCCTACCACGAGTGTGATTGCAGTATAATAATAGTAATAATAATAATATTTTGCAATAATAGTCCAGAATAATTTAATTTGCAAATCAATAGACTGGATTAGAAATATGAGCATCAAAATAACTATTGAAGTGGCAGGTGTAGATGTAAACACAATGAAAGGAAACATACAAATCATAGGCATTTATAGATTCCGAAATTCGAGCGTTAATGACTTTCTACTCATGTTGGAAGAACATTTAACTAAACTTATAGGCAACAACAATAGTCAAATTAATTATTTTGGGACATCTGAACATTAATATTGAACATAATGAACTACATGATTTTCTAAAGAGCTTCAATATACAGGATGTAGAATTATTAGGGCCAACATGTATTGCAACCCATTCCAGCTCTACCATAGACCACATCATTACAAACATTGAAATGTATAAATACTCTTATAATATTAATTTTCATCTATCTGATCATACTGCACAAATCATTGAAATAATCAATTGCCCCATTAGCCGTGAACTACCTAAATACACATTCACCCATCAGCGATACTAAACTACATTTGTTAAGTGAACATCTCCTAAAAGAGGAATGGACTAAAGTACACAATAGTAGCAATACCAATGTGAAATGGAACTTATTCCTGAGTACATTAAATTGTCACTTGAATATTGTATGTCCCATTATTAAGAGGCAAATTAATGGAGCAAAAAAACCCAAAATTAAGCTTCCGAATGAAACTCTTGTTCTTAGAAATAAAATAAAAAACATGTATGACCTGTTCAGAGATACTAAGAACCCATTTTATAATGAAAAGTATAAAAAACAATATAGGGTAAAACTGTTGAATGAGAAAACTTATCAATTAAATAATAAAGTTAACAACTCAACAAATAAATCTAAAACATTATGGAATATAATTAACAATAGGAAAACTCAGTCTCACAAAAACATACACCTACTACATAAAGGCATGTTTCTTGATAATCCTTCTGATATTTGTATGACCGTGAACTGTCATTTCT
This sequence comes from Gryllus bimaculatus, assembly GCA_017312745.1. Lineage (NCBI taxonomy): Eukaryota > Metazoa > Arthropoda > Insecta > Orthoptera > Gryllidae > Gryllus > Gryllus bimaculatus. The sequence goes on from BOPP01000035.1 coordinate 7,359,406, forward strand.
TAAATTCAAAGCAGGACATTGTAACCAATAATACTATTTATTCCTTATCTTCTTGAACATCAAAATGCCATCACACAAATGCTACTGAAGTTAATCGACTGATCAATTCCTTCAAAAATAGTTGCTCAACTGGGAATGATGAAATATCTTCAATAATTCTTAAAAACTCTAAGCCTGCACTTCTTATTATATTAGTTTACTTAATAAATTGATCTCTAGCTGCATTCACTTTCCCAGAATCCCTAAAACTTAGTATTGTAAGACCACTTGCTAAGAATAATAATAATACACAGGATGTTTGGAATTACCAACCTATAACTCTAACATCAGTATTTGGCAAACTCCATAAAAAAGTTATATTAGCAAGACTTAATTGTTTTCTTGAATCTAATAATATCCATAATAAAGCACAACCTGGCTTCAGGAAGGGCTTCTCCACCACCACTTCTATTGTAGAGTTCATACATGAGATCGTTGGGAATTTGGAATCAAATAGAAAAACAGCAGATTTATTCATTCATCTTTCAAAATCATTTAAAAATGTATCACATGAGAAACTATTGGCAAAACTTGATTATTATGAAATAAGGGGTAGAGTCAATAACCTCATTAGATCATACCTCACAGAACGTAAGCAATGTACAGATATCATCTGGCAATCTGAAAATTTATTATCCAAAGTTAAATCAAATTTAGATACAATTACATCTGGTGTTCCGCAAGGATCGGTGCTTGGACCTTTGCTATTTCTATTATATGTTAATGATATTCCAAGCTCATCTGATTTCTCTGTAATTTCTTATGCAGATGATACAATGTTACTATGTAGTGGGCAAAATCTAGAAGCTAATCTGACTGAATCATTAAAACCAATTAGAAGTTCTTAGTCCATAAATGGATTGAAATTAAATGTTGATAAAACTGTATTAATCAACTTCAAATTCCATCATGGTCACCAACACCAAAACATAAAAGTATGTTTGGTTTTTCTTTCTTAATATTCCTTTATTTTTTTGTTGATTTTCTTCTTGTTTAGCCGAGACTAATCGTACTCCTTTTTTTTTTTGAGGGTGAATCTGAATTGGTGTCGGGTTTTAATGTTGAATATAGAAGAGATGGCTTTGCATTAATTTTTATAGCTGAATATTCAAGAATTTTATTTATAAGAATATTAACTATTTTAATTTTTTTTATGGTAATTTATTTTCTTTACTATTTTATCTTATATCATTTGTTTTTATTTGAGTTCGAGGTACTTTACCTTGTTTTCGTTATGATAAATTGATATATTTGGCTTGAAGGACTTATTTACCTGATTATTTGATTTTTTTTTGTTGTTTTTCGTTTTGGATAAATAATATAGTTTATTGAGACATTTTAGGAAACTAAAGTTAATAGAATATAATTCTATCTTTTGTTTTAAAACAAATCTTTAAGCTTATTAACTTAATTAATTGATCTCATAGTTTAAATATTATGGGATTGATGATGAAATACATATAATATCTGATGGTTAAAATTTGTCCTGTTAAGATGTATGGTTCTTCAACTGGTTGGGTGCCAATTCAAGTTAGTAAAATAACAATAGATGAGTAAGTTCAGAATAGTATTTCATTAATTGGATAAAACTGTATTCTTCGGAATTTGTTTGATATTAAAGGTAAAGTAAATAAAATGGCAATGGATGCGATTAGAGCTATTACTCCCCCTAATTTGTTAGGAATTAATCGTAAAATGGCGTAGGCAAACAGGAAGTATCATTCTGGTTGAATATGTACTGGTGTTACTAAGGGGTTAGCAGGAGTAAAATTATCTGGATCTCCTAATAGATAAGGATTTGTAAGTGATAGAATAGTTAATGGTATTAATATAATTAAAAATCCTATAATGTCCTTAAAGGTGAAGTATGGATGGAATGGAATTTTATCTAAGTTTCTATTAATTCCTATAGGATTATTTGATCCTGTTTGGTGAAGAAAAAGTAGATGGATTATTACGAATGCTGCGACAATTAATGGGATTATGAAATGAAATGTAAAAAATCGAGTTAGTGTAGCATTGTCAACTGCAAATCCACCTCATACTCATTGAACTAAATCAGTTCCTAAGTATGGGATTGCTGATAAAAGATTGGTAATTACGGTAGCTCCTCAAAATGATATTTGTCCTCATGGTAATACATATCCTATAAAAGCTGCAGCTATAACTAAGAATAAGATAAGGGTTCCTGTTATTCAAGTGAATATTAAATTGTAAGATCCATAATATATTCCACGTCCTACATGAGTATAGAGGCAGATGAAGAAGAATGATGCTCCATTAGCATGTATTGTTCGTAAAAGTCAACCAAAATTTACATCTCGACAGATGTGACTGACTCTATTAAACGCTATATTGATGTCGGCTGTGTAATGCATGGCTAAGAAGATTCCTGTTATGATTTGAATTACTAAACATAATCCTAATAGGGATCCGAAGTTTCATCATGTTGAGATATTAGATGGAGTTGGTAAATCAATTAATGAATTGTTAATAATGGGTGGTACGTTCGTAGAGGTTTATTCATTAGTTATAAATTTGAGTGTCGTAATGGTCCCTCTTGGAGGGATGTAATTTTTACAAAGATAATTAATGTAATTAGGAGATAGGTGATTGTAATAATTATTAGGATGAAGTTTGGATAATTGTAGAATTGATTTAAGTTATTATTTTCTATTGTAATATTAACAATTTTGTTTATGAAGGAGTCATTTTTATATATATGAAATGATAATATATGTTTGTATATATTATTTATAATTAGGGTAATAATGGTGGATATTATGAAATTAATAATTATGGTTTTAATGGGTAATTGAAATATTTCATTTGATGCTAGTCTTGTAATGTAAATGAATAATACTATTATTCCTCCTAGGAAGATTAAAAATAAGATGTAAGAGAATCAAAATGAGTAGGAGATTGATCCTGTAATAATACAAATTATTAGTGTTTGGACAATAATAAGTAGGGTAATGGCTAGAGGATGATTTATTATAATGAAAAAAGTGTTGATTGTTAATATTATTATAGTAAATATGAGTATATAAATATCAGAGAATAGTTTAATTAATATTCTAATTTACTGATACTGATTACCTAATGCCCATATTGAGGCCCCTATTTCTGGTTCTATAGTGTTGGCAGGTGAATTATTAAAGTTGGGTAGTTATGGATTAATACACGTTTTTAGAATTATAGTATTTTGATGTCTAAAATATAATTTTATTTGAATTGGTATTAGATTAATTGGAGGCTTTTTAATGGGATTAGTATGTTTACGTCAGGTGGATTTAAAATCATTCATTGCTTAATCATCTGTTGTACATTTAGTTATAGTTTTAAGTGGTTTAATGACTTTGAATTCTTGGGGCTTTTGTGGTTGTTGTTTAATAATAATTGGGCATGGATTATGTTCTTCTGGTTTATTTTGTTTATCAAATATTATTTATGAGCGATTAGGGAGTCGTAGATTGATTATTAATAAGGGATTAATATGTTTAATACCTAGAATAACATTACGATGATTTTTATTGAGATCATCTAATATAGCGACTCCTCCTTCTTTAAATTTATTGGCAGAAATTAGATTTATTAATAGAATTATGTCATGAAATTGATTAAGAATATTTTTAATCGCTTTAATATCTTTTTTGGGAGCTGCTTATAGATTATTCTTATTTTCTTATAGTCAACATGGTATGAACTTTTCTGGTTTATTTAGTTATTATTAAATGGTTATTTTCGTGAATATTTATTATTATTTTTGCATTGATTTCCTTTAAATATTATTTTGCGTGGGGATTATTTTTTTAGTTGTATTTAGCTTTATTAGTTTAATAAGAATGTTGATTTGTGGAATCAAAGGTATATGATAGTATATTGGGCTATTAATTGAAATAATTTTATTTGTAAATTATCTTTTGTTGTTTTATTTTTAATGTCAATAGTAATATTTTTTGGGGGCTGGTTGTTTGTGTTAGTTTTTGGATTATGTGAGTTTTTGGATTGAAATATTGTAACTTTAAATTCTTGTAATATTATCATAAGAGTTCTTTTAGATTATAAATCATTATTGTTTATGAGATTTGTAATATATATTTCTTCTTTAGTAATTTATTGTAGAGATAGATATATGATGGGTGATCATAATCTATCTCGTTTTGTTATTTTGGTATTGATATTTGTGTTATCTATAATGTTTTTAATTATTAGTCCTAATTTAATTAGAATTTTGTTGGGATGAGATGGTTTAGGATTAGTTTCTTATTGTTTAGTAATTTATTATCAGAATGTTAAGTCTTATAATGCTGGTATAATTACAGCTTTATCTAACCGTATTGGTGATGTAGCATTATTATTATTATTGATTGCTTGAATAATAAGATATGGTGGTTGAAATTATTTATGAGTTTAGGGAATTTGGATGTTGAAATGTGATATTTAATTGTCTTAGTTATTTTAGCAGCTATGACTAGGAGATCTCAAATTTCTTTTTCTTCTTGACTTCCGGCAGCTATAGCTGCTCCTGCACCTGTTTCTGCTTTGGTTCATTCATCAACTTTAGTTACAGCTGGGGTATATTTACTTATCCGATTTGGTATAATTATTGAAATGTATTCAATGAATGATTTTATGTTATTTATTGGTTATTTAACTATATTTATGTCTGCTTTAGGTGCTAATTTTGCATTTGATTTGAAGAGGATTATTGCTTTATCTACTTTAAGTCAATTAGATCTGATAATGAGAACTATTGGATTAGGTTATTATGATTTGGCTTTTTTTCATTTATTAAGTCATGCATTATTTAAGGCTTTATTATTTATATGTGCAGGTGTTATTATTCATGGGATGAATGATCTTCAAGATATTCGTGGAATAGGTGGAATTCTGAATCAGATGCCTTTAACTTCTGTTTGTTTTTTAATTTCAAATTTAGCTTTATGTGGTATGCCTTTTTTATCTGGTTTTTATTCAAAGGATTTAATTTTGGAGTTAAGATTAATAAGAAATATAAATTTATTAATTTTTATATTATTATTTCTTTCTACTGAATTAACTGTTTGTTACACTTTTCGTTTACTTTATTATGTAATGGTGGGTGAATTTAATTTCAAAAGATTACATTGTTTGGGTGATGAAAGTTATGGATTTATTGGTCCTATGTTTATATTAGTATTTATGTCTGTAATTGGTGGTTCATTATTATCTTGAGTAATATTTAATGCTCCAAGTTTAATTTGTTTGCCATTATATATAAAGATTTTGGCGTTGGTTGTTAGTTTTATTGGTGGTTAAATTGGTTTTGAACTATTGATATTGATAAATTAATGTAGATTTAGTTAAATAAATTATTATTTTGTGGGGTTTTTAGGATCGATATAATTTATACACTATATATCGACTTATATAATTAGATCATATCCTTTATATGCAGGTTTAAATATTACTCGTGTGTTTAATTGTGGTTGAAAAGAATTTGGAGGTCAAGGGTTATTTATATTTTTATATAAGATAAAGAGTTTTTAATCGAGAGTATCAGTTTAATTATTTTAAGTATTATTTATTGAGTTTTATGTTTTGAATATTTATTTTTATTATTATAATATCCTTGTGTGGTTTGTCTATAATTATTTTCTATTAGACTATGATGAGCTCATGAAACTGTAACTCCTGATGCTAGTAGGATAGCTGTATTTAGAAGGGGGATTTGTATATGATTGAATGGTGTAATTCCTATAGGTGGTCAAATTATACTTAAATCAATGTTGGGAGCTAAACTTCTATGAAAGAATGCTCAGACGAATGAAATAAAAAAAGATACTTCTGATACAATAAATTGAACTATTCCTCAACATAGTCCTAGATTAACAACGAATGTATGTATACCTTGATATGTTCCTTCTCGTGTAATATCTCGTCATCCTTGAATTATAGTTAAAGTAATTAAAGTTCCAATTGAAATAATAACGAATCTGTATTGATGAAATATACTGATTAATCCTGCTGCTATTGTTATAGCTCCAACGGCTTCTGTAATGGGTCATGGTCTGGCATTAACTAGATGAAATGGATGATTTTGATGTGTTAACATTAATTTACTTCTCTTGAATATAATGTAGTTAATACAGTAAATACATATGATTGAATAATTGAAACAGCTAATTCAAGAATTAATAATAGAATTTGTGATAGGATGAGGATTTGGATTAAAATAGTTGAATTTATAATTATAGGTCCTGTATTACCTAATAAGGTTAATAAGAGGTGACCTGCAATCATATTTGCGGCTAATCGAACGGCTAGTGTTAATGGATGAATTACTTTTCTGATTGTTACAATACACACTATGAAGGTTATTAAAATAGGTGGGGTTCCTTGAACTAAATGGGCAAATATATGCTGGGTATTATTAATTCACCCATATAATATAAATGTTAATTAGAATGGTAATGCTAAAGATAGTGTGAATGTTCAGTGACTTGATCTTGTCAAAATGTATGGAAATAGTCCTAGGAAATTATAGAATAAAATTATTGAGAATAGGGAAATGAACAAAAAAGATCTTCCTATATTTATGTTTCCGATTAGCAGTGTCAAATTCGGAATATAATTTATTGATTAATAAGTTTCATATTACTAAGTCTTCGATTAGGAATTAATTAGTAATAGAATGGGATGATTTTTAGTCCTAGAAGGGTTCTTAATCAGTTTATACGGTTATATATGGTTATGTTTGATCAAATGATGAAAAAAGATTAGATATCAGTTTGTTGATTGAATTTTTTTGGTATGTATTACCATAAGGGTTTATGTAAATATTTTTTTGATTTCAAGGGTATGTGGCTTCTCCTTTTAATGATTGTATTGCTTTTTAATTTTGTTGCTACAAACATAATAGTAACTCACATCCAGCTCTACTCCTACCTCAAGCAAACAGAAAGTTCAACAAAATGTACGTAGTGAAGCCAAATAAGTGTGAATTAGAATCTCACCCACAATGGCATGCATTTTCTTTATTTACATTTTCAGAATTTTTTTCTTCCACCTTAAGCACTTATTAGGAAGCATTTTGCAAGATAATACACATAAAATTCGAGATTGAAATGAAAATCATGATTGGGGCATAATACAAAATGTTTCTATGGTTCTAATGTCTACCCGTGATAAGACATGTTGGGAGTGATACTTTTTAACTGTGATTGTTTTACATGAAAGAAGGGGTACACCATTTATTATTAACATTTTTTTCTCCATGAATACAACTACAAAGAGGTTTCTCAGTAATATTCATTTCTTTCAGTTTTGTGTTGAAGGATATAGAATAGAACACTGAACAGCATTCCCAGGTTCTTGTGAATAACTAGAGCGTGGTGACCAAAGATGTCATTAAACCCGCAAAATACAAATAGTTTATAGGAGCAGGATATTCTAAAGAAAATAGGTAATACACGAGTAAAGTTCTAATTAAATTTAATGTTTATGAATGATTAATCTTTAATAGGAATTATTAACACGCAAAGTTAATGCCAAATAATTTCTTGTGGTCATCATTTGCCTATTCCAGATTCAGTTGTCTTGGACCTGGATTAATGAAAAGGAAAACCAAATAGGGAAACATAAAATATAATGAAGGGGGGGAAAAAAACTTTAAAAAATTACAATTTACTGTTTATTTAAGCTACCAAATTTTGCAGAATGCCAAATACATTTTCTATAAAATACACATTCAACAAATACATTTAATTTCAATATAAAATATAAATGCAATGAAGTCAAATTTTCTGCTTAAACCGGCAACTGCAAGGAGACATCACAGTTGTGGTGTAATATTTGGGAATGCACATGCTCTCGCTAGTTCCGATAAATGAAAGGAAAGACTCGCAAGGGTGTGTCCCCCAATGCTAGGGAATATTAAGACACACGAGGTACCACACTCCTGGATTGTGTGGCATATTCACCCCACGAAGGCAAACAAGACATGATCAGAAATGCAAAAGAAGTTTATTGACATGCTCTCTCAAAATAATTCATTCATTTCCACACCATTCATTTCGCTGCCCTTATTTTCTGTGTGTGTCAAGACTAATGTTGTGTATGCTGTAGCAGCAACTTTCGTGGTCCAGGGAGAGACAAAATCTCTCATCTGTGAGGCTCTCAATATATTAAAAAACTGGAATTTGGAGTGGAAACAAAAATTTTTCATGACAGGTTTCAGTAAAACTGAAATCTGTGCTCTGGAAAAAGAATTTCCAGATTCCATTGTGTATCTTTGTGCTTTCCACACAGAACAAGCTTCGCTCAGATGGCTGGGAAGTCGGGAAACATTTATGCAGGTAGTGAAGAAGAGCTACTAACATTGCGGCATGCTGTTGCAAATGCAAAAAACGAGGAAGAATACAAAAATAACACTAGGAAGGTGCAAAAGAAATCGGATGTGTGTGCTAAGCTGTTACAGTATTTTACAACCAATAGCTTCCCATGCCCACAGGTGGGTGGACTGTCAATCATAAAGACATTGATAATTTTTTTTAATAAGATAATAGCAACATTTTTTTCATTTAAGAGGTAAAACGGTAAGCACTGTTGAAATTATCTAATATCAATGATTTTAAAGACGTAATAAAAACCAAAAATTCATTTCCGATTTTGATTGCAATAACCATCCATTTTTTCTATGTGAAACATTAATATTAATGTTTCTGTCTTTCTGCCAGTTAAATATTTGTTTAGTTTAGTTGAAATGTTGCTAATTTAATTGTTTTCTTGCAGTTAGAATTTTGTACAGGAATAATGAACAAATTTACGTTGTTCTTTAGGGAGATAAAAGGAAAAGAAAAAAAATTATTAATGTGCAGCTTAAGTTCCCAGTGTGTAAGGATACAAGCCTGAAAACATTTGTGATAAGTGTGATGTGGTCCATTAAATGTGTAAGGTGGTGAGAATTGTGTTGTGTGTGACAATGGTAAGAGGCTCAAATAGTGAAACATTAATACCCAATGTTCTAATGCCACAGAGGTAATGTACCGTTTTGGTATGCGTAGTAGAACTTTCGTGGTCCAGGGAGAGACAAATCTCTCATATGGGAGGCTCTCAATATATAAAAATTGGAATTTGGAGTGGAACCCAAAATTTTTCATGTCAGATTTCAGTAAAACAAATCTGTGCTCTGGAAAAAGAATTTCAAAATCCATTGTGTACTTTGTCTTTCCACACAGAACAACTTCGCTCAGATGGCTGAGGAAGTCGGGAAACTTTATGCAGTGGAAGAAGAGCTACTAACATTGCGGCATGCTGGGTTGCAAATGCAAAAAAAAGAAAGAATACAAAATAAGCACTAGGAAGGTGCAAAAAAATCAGATATGTGGGCTAAGGCTGTTACGTATTAATACCTAACAATGGCAAATCTCCCCATGCCCATAGGTAGATGTATTGTGTAATCATATTGACTATGTGACTGTTCAAACACAAACAATGGTATAGAGGCTCAAAATAGTAACCTGAAAACTGCATTTGGAAAAAGAATTTCAGATTCCATTTTGTATCTTTGTGCTTTCCCAAGAACAAGCTGGCTCAGATGGCTGAGGAAGTCGAAACATTTATGCAGAGTGAGAAGAGCTATAAATTGCGGCATGCTGTTGCAAATGCAAAAAAAGAGGAAGAATAAAATAAGACTAGGAAGGTGCAAAAAAATCGATATGTGTCTAAGGCGTTACATATTTAAACTACAGGCAAAATGGCTCCCCATGCCATAGGTAGTATGTGTAATCATATTGACTATGTGACTGTTATAACACAAACAATGTATAAGGCTCAAAATAATCGAACCTGAAAACTTTGCTTTAAGGAGAATTCTCAATCCATTTGTAATCTTTGGTGCTTCGGCGCAGAGAACAAGCTGGGCTCTCCAGAGGCTGAGGAAGTCGGAC
>BOPP01000035.1:7377468-7417530 GCA_017312745.1 Gryllus bimaculatus
ACAAGCCTGAAAACATTTGTGATAAGTGTGATGTGGTCCATTAAATGTGTAAGGGTGGTGAGAATTGTATTAGGTACTAATGTGTAGATATCTATTGGCACATGGAATAAGCCTCCTGGGGAAACCATGTATAAAAAAAAACGACAAACAAACACACCGTGCATTCTACCTCATAGGTGGTACAATATGTAGCATCAAGCAGATATATTTTAATATATCTTTTAAACAAATGCTACTGCCATTTTGTCTGATTGCAGAACAACAAAGTATTCTCCTCCCTGTATTGCCTAAAAAAAACTGATCATTAGGTGCAAGTTTTTGCCATTTTTCCACTTCTTTTCCAAGGGCCTCCTGGTTGAATTTAGTCTTTCGTTCGTTATATATAATATTGTATGTATGAGTCTATATTACAGATTTGGAAGGATAAAGTGCCTTATTTGTTGCATTTGGAACACTGTCTTCCCCGAACATATTATCTACAAACCGTTTCAAGTGGAATTTTATTTCTCTTTTTGAAGTGACTCCACTTTTCACAATTTTCTCAATCTCTTTAAGAAGAGTTGGATGAATTCTCATTCATTTCACAGAAAATTTGCGAATGAGAGTGATCAATACTGTCTGCAATATAAAATCGTAGGTGCCCTGTTGGTGGTGAGCTTGACTGCTGCGCTTCCATCAGCTTCTGTCTTGCCTTGAACAGAGTGAGAAAATCTTTAGAGAATTAGAGAAATATATCTAAATCTCATGTTTAAGTAATATTATGAAGAGAGACTTCTTTTAAAAAAAATTTATAAAAATATAAAAAAGTTTTAAATTTGAAAAACTCACTTCTGATTTGCATGGAGCTGGTTAAATTGGGAATACTGAAACCATCATATACCCGGACACATTTCACAGTTAACCATGCATAACATCCTATTTTATTTGTGTCTTTTAATGTGGAATCTCCTCTTCTTTGAACCAGGATGATCAGACTAGAAGCAATTAGAGATACTAAAAATAACCAACTAGTCTGCACACAAATATCAATACACACTGAAAATTAAGTTATTACCACTGCTGCCCAACAGTTGGACCCAGGAATAAACAAAAAACCTATAACTAGGAATCCACACCAGAAATGTAGCTGATAACAACAACAAAATGATATATACATTAAGAATATTCTTTGAAACATATCACTGTCTTTTTTTAAATATATTTTACATATTGTGAACTGCGTATAGGTTGTATTTTCAAAAAACTAAAGACCTCTATAATTTGAAGACGGTTATATTATTATTTTAAACACACAGACCTACACAAAATAGGATTTTACTTCTCATCCTAGGCATGTACGAAGTTTATGAAATACATGTATACATGCAGACGTACCTGTTCATCCTTTTGGGAATTATCATAATACTTATGTCCAAGAGAACACTTATAGTACGTAGTCTTTTCAGCCTGGAAGGGAGAACCAAAATATTTGATTTCAGGTGCTTTATCTAGCTTTCTACTATGAAACTTAATGGCTGCAAAAGAAACACAAACTTTGAAAAGAATTTTCCAGGATAATCTTAAATTGGGGTAAATTAATATTAAAAATATTTACCACCACCCTGACGACTATGTTGAATAGAAGAGCTATATCCACTAGCTTCCAACTCTGTAAATAGATTTTCAAAATCTTCCACGTAACCAGAAATAGTTCCAGAGGATTGAAAGTAGTCCTTCAGTCTCCTCTGCATAATTTCCTCGTGAGAATTAGCCATATTTCTACAGAAGAGCGGTTTGTTACCACGTGCCAAAATCATGAGCATTGAATAAACCTTAAATACTTATTATTAAATCGTGTCTTACCATTATGATTAATACAGATTGCCAAATCTTACGCGCCGTTGAAAACCACACTAAAAAACAACACCAGAAATTTGTCAAACAACACACGTACCGGCAAACAACGGACGGAAGCGTTCGCTAAACCGCGCTACAACGTATATTTGCGGTAGTTGAGAACGTTGGAATAGTCGCACGGATGAGTCGCAGTTCAAGAGTGTTGCTCAGTGTTGCTAGCAGAGAGTATATTGGTTGCTAGTCTTGGCTGGCCAGAGAGTATATATGGGTTGGCCAATAGCAAACACCCAGCCGTGACGTCACCGTTAGACTAGACTGAAGGTGAGGGAATCAGAGAGTATTCAGGGGAAAGCTTGGAATCACAGCCGTTTCGCAGAATTCCCTCCATTAGTATACTCTCTGGCTTTCCCTTTGAGGAGATTGTGTGATTTGTCATAGACAAAACTGTAGGCGCTCTGTGGCAGCTCTGTGGTGATTTGGTTGGGTGGCGCTGCCGTGGGCGTGTTGATGCTGGTTTGTTCCGTAGATTTTCCGTATTTGTCTGTGAAACTGTGTTGGTATTGGAGGAGGTTCTGGTGCAGTCTTGTGAAACTTAAGTTTTGTCCGAAAATGCCTTCGAGCATAGGTGTGAATTTGCGTGTGACAGGACACTGCAGCCAAGGTGCCAGAAAATATATGGAAGACATGTTTTCAGTTGCATACCAACGGACGGAAGATGAAAAAGATCTCGAATACGCTTTCTTCGGAATATTCGACGGCCACGGAGGACAACAAGCTGCAACGTTTGCCAAGGAACATCTTCTTGACAACATTGTGAATCAAAAATCATTTTGGTCCGATAAAGATGCAGAAGTTTTAAGGGCCATACGAGATGGATTTTTGCAAACGCATCTGGCAATGTGGCGTCAGTTAGGTACTAGGTTTGTAAAATACAAGTTTTGGAAAATTTTCTGTTTCAATTTTAGTTTTTGGTAACGAATCTAAATATTTATGTCGATGTGTTCTGTAGATCGCTGGCCAAAAACTGCTGTTGGATTTCCTAGCACATCGGGTACAACTGCAAGTATTGCATTCATCCGCAGAGGGAAGATTTACATTGGCCATGTAGGCGATTCATCAATAGTGCTGGGTTATCAGGAAGGTAATGAAGATATCTGAACGAACAATACAGGAGTCGTTAAGGAAAGGAAGCAAATAACTGACACCACTACACTACACTACTCTACACTACACTGTCAAATGTTACAAAGCCATTTTTCACCTTTCATTTAGAGTTTAACTGGACACTTCCTGATATTTGTAAATATATCAAAAACAGGGAATTTACCATAGTAGATTAAAAATTTCTGAAAGCTTGTAATATTCCCTATGTACTTAAAATGACTTGTTTCAATAGCACCATTAGATTCCAAGTAATTGGCTGTCAAAGTTGAAAAGACCGAGAGCGGCAGGTCAGGGATGAATGGGAATAGTGGTGCATGGTCTCATGGGGAGGGGAGGGGGAAATTAAAATTACTTTCGTTTCAAACAATTGATAAAAGTATTTTCTTTCTAATATATAAATGTGATAAATAAATGCCAAGAAAACCTTGGCCTATTATTTTGTTAGTAAACAATATTCAGTAGTTTTTGTAGTAGCAGCAGCAGACTATAACACCCGAAAGCTTTGGACTCCCTTGAATATTAATAACTGTCTCTCTTTCGTATTTATAGATGGTCAGTGGAAAGGCCTTCCATTAACTCGTGATCACAAGCCTGAAAGTGAAGAAGAAACGCAACGAATTGAACAAGCTGGTGGAAAAGTAGTGAAAAAATCGGGTGTGCCACGTGTTGTATGGAATAGACCTCGTCTAGGTCATAAAGGACCTGTCAGGAGATCAACACAAATTGATGAAATCCCATTCTTAGCTGTGGCTAGATCTCTTGGTAAATGTTGGCCTAAAAATACAAAATGTTACTGATTGTACGATTGTAATTTTAAGTATTTGAACGTCATGTGTTAGATGTTTTGAAAATAATTTTAGGAAAATTAGAGCAATGGATTATACTGAATTATGTTCACCAAACAAAACTGAATGAAATTCACATAATTTATTAATCTATTTTTAGTTACTGACACTAATTACAATTTATTTATGTGGTTATTTGATCTTAGGTGATCTGTGGAGTTATAATCCTGTCCAAGATGTTTTTGTGGTATCTCCAGAACCTGATGTATCAGTGTACACCATAGATGTGAGTTGTCATAGATGCTTGATTTTTGGGACCGATGGATTATGGAATGTAATGTGCCCTACTGCAGCTGTTGAGGTAGTCCAGATTGCAGAGTCACGCAATGAGCAGCATCTTCTTCAGCAGGGAAATGACACAGACACTAGAGACATTCCACATGTAAGTAATAAATGTAAATTTAATTTCTGATGGAAATATGATACTGAACTGTGTGAAGAGAATGAAAAATCCTAAACTTTTAAGTGCTGAAATGGGAGGGATCTTAAACAATCAATGAAATGCTGCAAAGAGTAATTAAAGGAACCTTACATCCCAAGCTGAAAAAGAATCTTAAGAGTAATTAAATAATGTAATGTTTCAACACCCTTGCACACGTCACAAGATTCATGAGTATAGATTTAATTATGGTCCTAAAGTTACATAGATTTCAGGCAATTGGGAAACAATAAAAAAATGCTAAACTGCGTTTACTTCTTTATAAGATCTGAATTAAATATGTTGTCTTACACACTGAAATAAACAATCCACAAATTGTTTGATTTATAACGTAAATACTTGATGTTATAAATGAATTGTGATTTTTGTCAAATGTAGCTTTAGTCTTCAGTTCATTATTAATTTACCTTTACAGAGGATGCACTCAGATTTTAGTTATTTCAGTTGACTCAATGTAATTGGTTAAGATGAGTGGGATATGATAATTAGTTTATTTACATCTTTAAGAAGAGGGAGAGGGAGGGGTTTTAGACCGGTAACACGCAACAAGACATTTAATGAATGCAGCTGTCTATAGCTACAATTATAAAGAAAACAGTTGTGTGGACCCTATCGCAACTGGATGAGCAAGACAAGTATAGTGCAGATTGAATTCATTCCTTTTTCTTTCTAGTAGATATTTGGATTAATATATACCTGGGTAACACCAGGTGCTCTAGCAAGTAAGCTTTAATACAAAATTTAATTTACAAGGACTCTGATGAAATGTTTATAAATGAGAATGTACTAAATTTTCATTTGTGTTTTTGGTATTTTGAAAGATTTCAATGTGTAATCGTGATTAAGAGAAAGAAAGTTCATTTATGTTTTTGTCTGTGGTCGTTCAGGCATGGATAAATCCCTCTAAGAGTTTAGTGGATCGAGCTTTAGAAGAATGGCGAGCTCTAGGACTACAAGCTGATAATACTAGTGTGGTTACGCTGATGTTGGATCCTCCTGGACCTCCTCGAGTGCAGGTTTGTGCATTGTCATGAACAAAGGTTTTATTGCCTCATGTTTACTTGAGAACCATTCTCAAAGGTTGCTCTTTGATTCATAGCTATCTAATATTATATGTCACAAAAGGCTGATATTTCTAATGTTACGAGTGCCCAGAACATCAGCCAAATTGAATAAAGTTGACTTTTAACTACGTCTGGCTAACATTATCAGCAAGAGGGTACTGGCTTGACTGAATATGAGATGTCCTGTATGATTAAAGGAACTATTATGGTATCAAATTGCATTGGGAATTGTGTTTGCACAAAACTTGCGTCAAGACCAAAGCCATTGCACCAACTCGCAAACATGTAGTGAAGGTTTACTGAGATTATGGTTGGTGGTTTCTTGTGTATAAACCTTCACAACCAATGCAGTGAAACTCAAAACTACACTTTTTGTCTCTCACAAGTTTCAGAAACTACTCCTTGCAGTCTCGATCGTGTTTTACTTCATACCTTCTATTCCTCCCCCCTTTAAAATACTTCAACTACCCATGAGTAATTTCTGGCACTTTAGGTAGCCACCTCATATTGGCTAATGACATGACAACTTCATCTGATTAAAGCCTCAAGTACAGCTTCAAAGTATACTTGGTTGGTTGTTGTTTTTTCTCAGCTCTCTGTATTTGGCTTTGATAGTGAAACTCAAATTCAGAGTTTGAAGAAGGGTCTTTGTCTTGATTTATCATCTGTTGATAAAACATTACTTTGGGATCCTCACTCAAGATTATTCATTCATAAATTACCTGGGGAAGACATGGTTTGTTGTCCTGTGCTACAGAGTTCAGACTAGAGGTATAGCACGGTTTCTGTTTCATAGTGGTTCAAAATTGAAAAATACCTTCAAATTTGTAAAATAATTCACTGGACCTATTGTTTGTAAGAAACTCATGAATAAGATGCCAAGAATTGTCAAGAAAGTTTTTCTGGCAAAGGTTGGCTTTTTTATAAAAAGGCAATTTAACAGATAAATTTGTTATAATGTTTCAGTTTATTGTAAATATGTATATTTTTGGCGTAAAATATGTGGACAATAGACAATGATCACAGACTATAAGTGTATTTTCAGCACTAATTTGAAATTATTAGTAGCATCTTAAAGCATCGTTTGGCAGTGTATACACTACAACTTTTAAGTTGGATTTATCTAACATCATAGCATACACAAATATAAAAATATATTAAATGAATTATTACATATTTTTAAGAAATTGATAGTTAAACAATGGCAAACTACCTAGGTGTACTTGCTCAGGATAAGTCTCATAAAAAGGCGCTATGGGCTTCTTGAGTCCCACTCACTAGTGTATGACAGTAAAAGAACAAGGTAGTTAATATTGGAAGTTAGCGAGGCAATTCAAAATTTTATGTGTTTTTACAATACCAATTTTGTTTCTCCACTAGAGTGTCAGTAGTGACATCCTTCAGCACTTTGTTAGTTACTAGCTCGGTGATCTCCTCTTTGGAATCTAGTGACTAGTTTGAGTTTCCCTCCCACAGGGAGCAACTACTTTTTCTAGTCTAATGTTTTTTGCTTTATATGGGGAACACACAGAGGTGCAGAGGTATCTAATTTAGGTCTGATATGTTAAATGTAACTGTTGGCTTACGCAATTTTGGAGAATACCTTCCTCAATCATACGTAGGAGGCATGGTTACTGTGGACTTGACTTTCCCGCTTTTGGTCGAAGAAAAAAGTACACCCAAGACATTTTGCTGGGTTGTCTAGAATGAGATTTGTGATGGTGTTGGGTAGTCAGATATTTTTCTTGTTAATGTGGAGGACTTTGCTTTTCATAAAGTTCACTACAAAAGCCTGGTTTTCAACCAGTTTTCTGGTGTGGTTATAACATTCTGTAGAGTTTGATAATCTGTTGTTCGTTTTGCAAATACTTTCGTTTTATCTCTATTGCAGTTCAATTTTGAAAATATTCCATCACCCAAATCACATTTGTATAAGATGAACAGCTTCAGTCAGAGGACAGATCTTTAAGGTACTTAAGATCCTACTTGTAACAAATTGGGTATCAGAAGCTTGTCTCTAATGCGAACTTGGGATATTCTGTGCGACACGTATTGTGTGATCCATGGAGTTAATTTGTCCCCATCAATTCTAATTCATTAATTAGTTGCTCATGGAGGACTTAGTAGAATGCTTTTGCTTAGTCCATATAAATAACATTTGTATGTTGTCCTTGGTTCAATGTCTTAGTCCATATGTTGAGTGAATCAGGTTGGTGATGGTTGATCTTCTAGATTTGAATCTTATGTTCTGTGTGGATCAGATTATTCCTTTGGGCTTGGTCTCCTAGTCTCTTAACTATTATTTTCTCCAAGCTTATTGGTGTTCCTTAATAATTGTGCATTACTATTTTGAAGATAGGATTTCAGCTATTTTCCATGCAAAAGATATTTTTGCTATGTGTAGTGACTGTTTGAAGATTTTATTGAGCATTGAGCCCAGTAGCATTGCAAAATTTTTCAAATAGATTATTAAAATGCCTGATTTAATGACTCGTGAGGCCAGTTGAGGTGTGTGTATTCAGAGCAAGAAGAGTTTGAGCAGTTTCAGTATTAGTAAATTCAGTATCTCTGATTCCTTTAAATTGCTTTGCAACCTGTTTCCAGTGTTTGATAAATGATCTGAGTTCTACTGAGTGTAAGTAGAATAAAAAAAAGTAGTAAGTAGTCTGCATAATGTTCTCTGATGCATCAAATGTTGCAAGCCTTTTACTTGGGATAATCGTAGGTGGTTCTGTTTTATAAGCAATCTGTTTCTTTAGGCAAGAGTAAAATCTTTTAGTTCCTGTCTGTATAACTTACTTTTCATTATTCTAGTTTTGTCCGTAACTGATGTTCAACTACTCCAGTCCTATATTTCTTTCATGCTTGGCATTTGATTCTGATTTACTACTAGACTTCATGATTGATTCTTTGATTATCAATATTTCTCTTCTCCCTTTATTTTGGAGAGTGGTTACACAACAATTCTTGAGACATACTGAAGAATTCCCTGTAGACATCTCCAGCTTCATTAATCTCTTTGTTATTTTTTTCAATTAGTTACGAAAAATCCATTGAAAATCTACATCTTCTACATCTATGTTTGATTTTGGTATTCTAGCACAGTCTTAGTTATGCGCAGTGTGGTGTGCATTTGTTTGCACGAAACAGGAATGGATAAGGAGTTAATAAATGTTCGACACAATGATATTAAATCTTAAATTGTGTTATTTATTCATGTCCAGGGTACTTAAATCTTCTTTCATTGTCCAAGAATGATTACTATTTAGTCTTTTACAGTCTTGTCTCCAAAGATATTCGGCAAGATGCAGCGCCATATACTTGTGACGCTACTTTCAAAGACACGTTTTTTTCGCTTCGCTCGTCTGGATCCAAGTCACAGCTAGGCTCAAGCCTTTGGCCCTCCCGTTCACTAGAAACTACGTTGAGTTCTATCCACCACTTAACTACCAATTCACTTTTATAAGAAAGCACTTTAATGGTTTAGATCTCTATCTATAGTGCATAACACAGTAACCACTACAGTACCCTTTGATTCTTCACAGATTTCCTAAACACTTCCTTCTGTTTGACCCCTAATCTTTGAAGAGATTAAAACTCCACCAGCTCAGTCTAATTTATGGTCACTTCTACTTCTGCAGTTGCTATATTGATCTTTTGCAGGCAGATGTGTGTCAATGATTGTTTCAATGTTTATGTGAATATTATGTTATTTTAGTTTACAGGACAGAAAAAAATAGCAGGGGGATAAGATGGATAATAAGGAGCATGAGGAGTCAATGATTAGGATTGCTGTCAACTTACAATAGAAAGCTTTGTACAATGTTGGAGAGAACTACACTAATCTTGTTGTTAAGCATTCAAATAATCTTAAGGTTTATTCTACCATTGACTCGGGTGATTCAAGAAATAAAATTAGAGAGAAACAAACGTTGAAAAATATTTGAAAACTTTTTATTATTTCACTGTTTTCATGATATTGGGAGAATTATTTCGTCTCCTCTCAAATTCCACTTTGGAAACTAATCTTCTGGAAATTTGCGCAGATAATGATATTTACCATGTGTTGACCAGGCAACAAAAAGTTCTCAAAATTATTCCAAACAACGAAACTTTGAAGAAGCATGAGCCCAGAGCAGACAATGCCAATCTAAAGGACATTATGGCATTGCTCTATTTACTGAAGATTTTTTGCCCTACTCAAAAGTGAAAATTTTTGCCATTAACAATCACTGTATGAAAATATATCAATATATGTCTATAATGTTACATTTTATGATTTTCCTCTTACTAATTGTGTAATAGTGCTTGTTTATGTTTTATGTTTATTTCATTTCTTGTCCATGCGGTCTGTTGGTACATCATTTTCCTACAATGTTGAGATAAAAGTTGTCACACTTTAAAGGTGTCTTGCCATTTCTCTTTAGGGTGATATAAGTCAAAGGATCATATTGTATGAAATAATAAAATAAATGGTACACAAAACAGAATCTGTGTAAAAGTGGACTTTTCGAAAGGCATAATGTTATGCGATAGTAAAGTTATAAATGTTTTATTTAAAACGTCTGCCTCTTTCACATGATACAAAAATAAATTCTCACTAAACAGCACTCCTATGTTTTACTTTTGCAAATGTAGCATATTTTGAAATAAGTAAAACAGGATGGGGTCAGTACAAAAGGAGTCAAAATGACACCTGGGGGTCTTTAGTAAGTTTAATTCTTTCTTTTCCGAAATGTATATTTCAGAATCCTAGCTAAATCAAAAATAAAGTATACAGCAGTTCAGTATCACAGGAATTGAAATGATTTCATTGAGTATTGTTGTGTTTATTCCTAAATTTAAGTACAGTCAACTCCGGTTATAGTGAACCTTTTTGGTATACTACATCCCATAATGTTACAATTGATTAGAATTTCTCCACAATGATTGATTTTATCAATCAGCAAAATACATTAACAGCACAAAGTGATAATTTCAATATCTTTATTGTCCTTAAAAAATCAATTATTTTCAATTGTTAGCTTCATATATTTTTCATTATTAATTTCTCTAGCACCTTCTCCAGAGTTTGCGCTCTCTCCATACTTGATTCTGCATTGTCCTCTGTCTCTAAGTATCAGAAAGCAGTCTTGACACCCTCTGATGCCTCTTGCACTATTGGAGCACTGTCCCATTCTCTGAAGGCTCTTTTATTCACCTAATAACACACAAGATCTTTTCTGTAGCGGGATGGCACAAGCAGCTAATAGAACTTATCGCCATTCCGTGCGGTTTGGGGGTTGTTTCGCCATGCTTTCAGGCTGTGGCAGTCATGCACTTTCTCTTGCCTAAGTGGAACACAGTGCTCAGTGTCCTGCGGAATATAACCCCAAACTCGAAACTGAAGCAAGCAATTGAGCGTCATTACTGCCAGTTGTAGCCCACACAGGATACAGCCTTTGTTTCCTCAGTGAAACCGAGAGGCATAAAGTCATCAGTAATGTCCCCATTCCAGGTCCGCTACCTCCACCTCCAGGCAGACTTTTTCGATTATGTCCTTTGGCCAGTGATATTTTTTTCAAGCTGCCAGGTGTTGGAATTTGTAACACTGAGGCAATAATTTATTTTCCAGGAGGGTATTAATTTCCAGGATGTTGTATTTCCTTTGTTCACTATAACTGAATCTTTTTATGCAGGAAAGTGAAACGTGACCAGTTACTTAAGTTCACTATAACCGAGAGTTAATTATATCCGAGTTCATTTTGACTGAAGTTTACTGAATATGCGGAAAAGATGAAATTAGTTTCAACCCAACACTATCTTAAATTTTTATAAAATAATTTTAAATATTACTTCAAATGTTGTCT
Organism: Gryllus bimaculatus; assembly: GCA_017312745.1. Lineage (NCBI taxonomy): Eukaryota > Metazoa > Arthropoda > Insecta > Orthoptera > Gryllidae > Gryllus > Gryllus bimaculatus. The sequence goes on from BOPP01000035.1 coordinate 7,388,666, forward strand.
CCTTTTTCTCTAATATTATTTCTGCCTTTTCCTGTAGAATATTGAAAACTTGCAAATTATGATATTGTAAAAAAAAATCCTGTTTTTGTTCCTCTACCATGTTTAATGGATTGAGACATCTGTAACTTCCAGATTTTCATTTTTATTTTAATAAGAAGCTGTTAGAAAAATGTGGATAGTTTCATTGAGAAATGTGAATGTGCAAATATTAATTGTATTGCTCCTCAATCAAAAGTATTTCCTGCATCATGTGTGATATAATTTTCTCTTTTTAGGTCCTGTTAAGTCAACGACAGCAACAGCAGGAAATCTTAGAGCATTCAAGTGTTTCGAGTTTGTTTTCATCAAGGTGTGTTATGGATATTAAAACAAAAACACCAACCAAACCTACAGAAGATTTAACACCACCAAGTGATGGTACGATACATACCAGAACATGTGATCCTGCCTCTCTTCCTGACAGCAGTTGTGGTAATCAAAGCATTTCTTCAGACAGTAAGATGCCTTTCCCGTCCCCACCTATGTCCTTGATGTGCCTCCAAAGTAACGAAGTATCATCATCTTCAACAACAGTAGCAGCTGTATCAACGTCAACTGCAATAAAGACGGTCAGTTCGCCAGTAAATAGAGATAAGTCATGTCTACCTTCAACTTTAGGAATGGATCTTTCAAAAGCAGCAGGCTTTAAACGAAGACACAGTAGTGGATTAACACAGCCACATATGTCAGGAATTGATAAAAGAAAACGAACTCGCTCAGAACACGATTGCTTTTCGAAAGAACAAATTAGAAACGAAGACCTTGCAACAAGTGATGCAGAAAATCAGAGAGTTGCATGGCCTCCATGGAATGCTGCAAAAAAATCTAATAAATCAATGCCTCAGAAAGCTTCTAAATATTCTGGTACCAGGTGTGGGAAATCAATGCTTCCTTTAGTAACTCCAATTGGTAAAAATGCTAACTCAAGGTGGCTATGTTCGAATTCTTCTGTTTCCCCACCCAAGTGGACATTAAGGTCACGAAATGTCCCTTCAGATCAACCACCCAAGTTAGTATGTGATGACAAAACACCAGAACGTATTATACTTCCAGGAGCCAGTAACTTATGTGTTCCAATGACTATATGTACACGTTCCAAAGGGCGTAAACTATTGTCTTGTAATAAGTGATAGAAGTCCCAAACATGCTGTTATTTATATAGAATGCAAATACTATATGGGCATCAGGTAAAAGTGAACATAAAGTGTTCAAAACTCCTTATTTTCAGAAACAGTGTATTTTTAAATATGAAAACCATATCTTTTCTGTATATCAGATTAGTTTGTACAAATTTTAAAATAGAAAGTTGTGAAGTTGGCAATATATTTATTATTCTATTGCTGTAAATACATGCATATTTTTTTCTAGACTTTTACAGATCTTATTTGAGTATTTAATCTGTTCAACAACACATTTGATTTGTCAAATTTAATTATCGTTAATTGTGATAGACGGTTTAGATAATTTTTGGATTAGTTTCTGTGTAGACTATTTCCCATTAATGGTTTTCAAATTTTCAATAAGTCTTTAAAACATTTGATAGAGTTAAAATAGAAGGTAATTAATTTTGTTGGGTGTGTTGTTTGTGAATGTACCAAAGTTATTTCTGCATCAGATGTTGACAAAGTAGTAATGTAAAAGAATATTTTCATAGTATAAAAATGTTTTGTAAAGTGGTATTTTTGTATCCATATACACAGATTTGTTGGAAACCTAGTCAGGCCTACTGTGGAAATATACTATATATTCTATATTGGAAGAAATTGGGAAATACAAAGAAATACAGTATATACATTAATTGTTCAGAAAGTTGTTTTAATAAATTATGTTTAAATTAAGGTCTTGTGCATATATTCATCTCCTGTGAATTTTCTTTGATTAGGGAATTTCCCTGTGAAATTGTCTGCAATGCTGTGTCAGCTTGCAGCTGTTAAAAAGGGTATGCTAAAAATATGGACTTGCAAAGATCTAAAATGAAACAATAAATGCAATTGTTAATGAACTGTTAAGCTTTCCAGTTGTCTGAAGTCAGGATATGTCGGAATTTGATTAATCTGTTGTGTTTTAACAACGCGGTGCAAGAGTTGCTTTGGGAATCCCTGTTCCATTCTCTACAGTACACCTGCCTACCTGCCCCAATCTCATCATTAATTTGTCTAGTGCTATTTACGAAATCCAGTGCACAGGAAAAAAGTAGGTAGCAACACCTTGAAGGCTTCATTTCGATTCTTACTCTGCGTTGACTGCACTGAAAAATAGTTGAGAAATCTCTCACTGTGGTCACGTCTATAAATATGTTATTGTTTGTTAATATTATGGGTTGTACATATTATATAGAAAAAGTGTTCTAATATTGTTAAAATTCTGACAAAAATGTTTTTGGGCAATGACACTGAAGAAACACTTTTCAATACTTTCTCTTTTTATATATGTATATGTTATATTATATTGCAAAAAAACCTAAATACAGCATAACTTATATTAAGGTGACCACGTGGATTTGTGAAACAAGTAGTCTTTTAAAGAGGTGGTCCTTAATAGGGAATTCTTATTTTTTATTATAATTTGCAAATTCTGTTGTTGATGACCATGCTAGACATTATCTCCTGAGGCCCGGAATGCACTTGTATAATTGTGGGCTTCAGCTTTTCAGCAGTATCCCTTGTTAAGGCAAGGTTTTTGGGCGTTTAATTATGAATTATGAGGTGATAGGGACAATTACAACAAATAATCAAAAAATAGTTCAACAATCACATGCTTACACAGGACTCAAACCTGCAGCCTCCACTGTGCAGACACTGGCTGATGCAACAGTCTGCACCATGGGGCTGGCTCTTATTTATTATTTTTAATTTATTAACGATGGCAACAACAAGCTGTTATACACTAATTTATACAATAATTCAGTTTGGTAAAGTAACAATTTTATAATTTGAATCCCAATTATAGATCTCAGATTGTATAAGTACATATACATACATGCGTATTCACAGTTGCGTATAAGTATATTTAATATCATTTAATTGATCACAAAATTATGACTATCCGGGCTATTCTTGAAGCTGGAGTTTCGCTTCGAATGCAGACAGCTGAAAGTGCATTCCATTAATTTATAACCTAGTTCACAATAAAGAGAGATCATTGCCCTATTCTTGTTTTTTCTTCTATCAACCTTATCATGTCCTCCAAGCCTATGTTCCATGGCTCTTGTTAAAAAATTGTTGAATTCAGGAAAGTTATAATTTATGAATTCAAAAGGGACATTTCTCGCCATCTTCCATTGCAATAAAATTGACGTAGTTCTATAGGGATCTTGGTTATCTGCCTTTGCAATTTTTCATTACTATGTTGTTGGTTTTTTTGTCTTTTTGATAGTAGGAAGACCAAACCACAGTAGTATACTCGAGTTTGGCCTTATATATGCTGTATTGAACCGATTTACCAGAGAGGGGCACAATGTAGAGAATGCCTTTTGTGATCAGGTATAGTAGTTTATTGGGTCGTTTGAAAATGGCATCAGCTTGGTAATCAATTACAAATTTCGAAATCATTTTGTTCTGTCGTAGAATCGAGAATGTGTCCAAGGGAAACAACCACGATTCCGACCATCGTAACAATTTGTCGAGGTCGTTTTGCATAATCTGATTATTCTTAAGTAGATCGAGAGTAATTTGTTGTCTGCACAGCAGTTCCAACCAGAAAACAAGTCAGCACCATGGCCGTAGGTATATAGGATGAATAATATCAGGACTAGAGCAAATCTTGGGAGACACCCCTTGTAACATTTCGAGGTCTTGATAGTGTTTCCAATCCCTGTCTGGAAAGTTCGGTCAGCCAAAATTCCTTAAGGCTAATGTACCGAAAAATGCTTGTAGGAAAATTCAATAGATCGCAGCACTGTCACAGGGGACGTTGCTTACCGATAAAGTCTGTACAATTTTCGATCTGTAAACTTGAGGTCTTTTTAATGTACAATTTACGTTACGACGCCATTTTTACAAAAAATTGCAAAAACTCGCATTTGGAAATTGTGCTCGAACTTCCGAGAAAAAAAATTAAAAATGTGGGTTTATAGCGCGATGGCGTCGACAAACGTTCTGTAGCCAACCATGCAAATCGGATGAATAGGAGCGACGTAAAGTGAAATGTGGGAAACACCTCCCCCCCCCCTTCTGTTCCACGCCGTTGTGGGCCCTATCTCTGCGAAGCGGCACGGCCAGCCCCGATGGAGGAGGCCGAATTTGCGGGACAGGCAAGCCAGGCAGTCGGTTTCTGCTTTCGTCACTTTGCATCTCAATATATTTATCCCCCACACGTCAAACTGTCTCGTGTCATCTGTAATAATAGTATAAAACTATATTGTTCACATATTTTCGTCTTCCTTCGAATACCGTCATAAAATTGTTGGCCGCATTACTCAAAATACCGATTCCGATTTGGAACTGAATTTGGAAAAAAATTAAACTGATTGTGTAAGTATCACCAATATTCCATCTTACATCTTATTTTACTTCTAAGATTTTCCGTTACCATTGCACTACAGGGAAGAATGAGAAGATATTACGCACGAGCTCTTTTATCACTAGATTTTCTATCTCAGAGCGGCGTGTTGTCTCCTTGAAAGAATTCACTTCGTGATTCTCCTTTACCAAGTAAAATAGCTTAAGCTAATTTTAAAAATGTATTTTATGCTTTCGGACAAGTTTGAAAAAGTGGTAAAATAGCGCGCTGTAATTGTCGAATCAAATCATTCATAGCGTGAATATGTTAGAGATTCCTAAACCATGGGGATTTTGGGCGATTTTTAATTTTGAGTATTAAAATTTTGAAATAAAATTTATATAATGTTGGCATTTACGATCCTTGTGTCAGTATCAATCTGCAAAAAAAGTACATTGAATACATGTACATTATTTGACAACACTTTGCCAGATGACATTAAACGAATAAATTCGATACAAAAGTTTTAAGTCCCAAGTAAAATATTTTCTGCTGCACAACTTTTTCAATACAATTTGAGACTACAAAGAGCATCCAAAAGGTCAGTAATATTAATTTTAACAATGACATTTAATGTATTATTTACCATTTAGACTGTATAATTCTAAAGAATCTGCAACAAGTATTGTACTTCAGCTTCTGGGCCAATCACCCCATATCGATCAGGTTTTCGTCCAGTTTTCCTGATCCTTGAGCAAATGCTGTGATGGCCGATTGATTTGCTTCTGGACATATGTAAATTCAAATTAAGTCCCGCAAGTTAGTCTCCTCGTAGCACGTCACAGTTTTTAACTGTTTTTGACGTAAATAGTCTTTGCTGCCCTCCTTGTCCAAATCTCGGAGAGGGTGCTATGATAATTCTGCGAGTTTTCTTCGAAGAATGGCAGTATGTACACGTGTCAGACTGCGGGTATCAAAAATATTTTTGAACGTGGGGATAGGTAGTTCGGAGCAATGACGCGTATTTGTTGGCGCCCGCCTCAGTGAAGCAATGGCTATGAAGGATCCTTTCTTCCTTCGAAGCGGCAGGACGCGCAGAGCAATTGAATGCTTGAAAGAAACGCAATAAATGAGCTCCGTTTGTAGAAGGGTCAAAAATAAAGATCGACAATTATTTTGCTTAAATTTGCCACAAAATGAGACAAATTTGAGTTTAATTACAATTTTTTAAAAACTTTGCTGTGCTAATTTTACGGGTCTCGTTAGGAGAAGTTCCGGGAATTCCAAATCCGACGTGGCTCTGGAACTATGGTTCCCAAGTAGACAACTTTGCGAATTCCCTTACCAAGTTCACTAACACTGATGGCTCGCTTGCTTGCTGCCTGTTTCGCTTTATACGTACCGCTTCACCTCCTCTATCGCTGCTCTGGACGTAAATGCAGCTTCACTATGCGCACGTTTTGTTGAACTCTCCTTTTGCTTGTAATTGTAGGAGTAGAGGTAAAGGTGAATTACTATTTTGTTAGCAATGCAGAAAAATCATACCTGCAATTCGTTTACACATGCAAATAAGTTTTCTATAACTCGGGAACGAAAATGTCTAGTTTTGTTTCAAATATTGCTAATCTCGCGCTTTTTTAAAATTTTTACTTATTTATTTTGAACTTTTACTCATCTTTCAACCATTTGTAGATAAAATAATGGGAAGGAATTCTGAAACTGAAGAAAACGGGCGCAGATAATCTACTCCCCCATACGTCACAAACAGTTTTTACTATTTTTTTGACTAAATACATTTAAATATGCTACTGGTCATTCTAGGAGGCACCACGTCACCTCAGTTTACGGGTCTTATTCGAAGGATGGCTGGGTAAAAATCGGTATTATTTGGAAACACAATTTTTCAAGATAAATTCAGTTCTGTACTTAGGTTATATGGGATACGAGAACGTCTGCCCCATTTATAGTACCAGAAATGTGATTTGTGAAATAAAGTAAACTAGTGATGCTACAGAATGGCACAGACTTTCTTCGTTTTCTATTTTCTATGCTCTGGGATATATTTTCGGTTTTACTCCACCCTCTTCCCAGCTGCCATCCATTGCCACATAAGAAACTTTATTCACATTTTTTCAAATTTTCGCTTCACTAATGATAGAACCGAAACAACTTTTAAAATATTATAAAACTGTAAAACCTCGTCATATATAAAAAATAAACCTCGACATTTTAGTTGAAAAATTTTAAGAAACTAACGTTTGAATGTTTCTGAAAATGCGAGCTCAATTTCTCAGAATACTTTTGAGTTTTCGAGCAACTTTCGAGACATCATTTTGCAAAGCACGAGTACTCACAAATGCAATAATGTATACAAGCCACCCGTAATGTAAATATTAAGAACGCGAGATAATTTAAAAAACAATTGTGTAAGGTTTGAAAAAACAAAAGGATATAGCAATGTTTATGTCATCTTACACAGGACAATTAGTACCATCCCTACCAACAATTAGAAAACAATTTTAGAGCATTTTTTTTAGAAATTGTTTTCAATATTTTTTGATGCACATATTTCACGCAATATTACACGAAAACTACTAACATTTTGAAAAAAAAGTGAATGTCGTCAACAAAAGAATAAATTAGGGAGAACAAATTTCATTTGATGAAAAAATCTCTATCTTCAATATTGTAGTTGAGCGGAGACGCGGAGAAAAATTCAAACTTTTGTAACCTTCTGAAAATCAAAGTTAACAGTAAACATCGGATCTATCCTAGCCTCTTTCATTTCAAGCATATTTAAATCTATTCTGACAACAAATTTGAAGGGGAAATTTGGAGTCATTTTTGAGAGAATATACAAGATGTCCCAAGGGCGTCATTTAAACAATGCAAATTTAAAAACAATCTTTTTCGAACTCATAAAGCTTTTGAGACAGGCCAGATCGACCAGTTCTACATTCTCGAAAAAAATACCTCCTTAGTCTACGGTTTCGTCGTCCCCAAACAGTAGACAAAGAAAACAGAAAAAAATACGTGTTTCCTGGCATCCGCAAATCCACTACCATTTCTCGTACATCTATTACATTTTCCATTATACGACTATTTTTATCACTGAACACTTGATTGATGCACAAGTCTGGTTTAGGTGGCTTTAAATCTTTTGCTGACATTCTGTCTTTATAATCTGAGTTTCTGTTTGACTTCAGTCATTTATTTTTGTGTTTATTTTTTTTATTATATATGGTCGCATCAACTACTAGGTCACTTGCAACCACTATTGCTTGTAACGGTATTATAACTATGAGGATGACACGATATGACGATGATAGGGCTGTGAAAGGGCGAACACAAATACAACCATGCCCGAGGCGGGAGTCGAACCGCGATCTCAGCCATCCAGACCGGCACTTCATTCATTTTGTTTGGCTTGGAATTCATCGCACTTATTATTAAAAAAATACTGTAACGTAGAAGCACTTCAAAAAATAAAATACAAAAAAAAAGAGTATTCTAACACATCTCTTGGGGCCGTACCGAATGGACACTTGCCGCAGTCTGCAGCGGAACTTGTGGCGCGATCTCTCACGGACTTCGTGATCTGCACGTGCCACATATGATTGCACCACCCCCTCTCAAAAGCCGCCGTTCTACGAAGGTAGCTCCTGACAAACCACACCTCCAATGGAAAAGTGACACAAGTGAGAAATCGTCATTTTTCAGCTAAATGCTGATAAGAAGTTGTGAAGAGGTACTGCTCCTATTCTGAAGTTGATTTTGAATTAGTTCAATTACTGTCCGCTAGAAGGTGAATATTTGGTACAATCTATAACGAGTATTACAGAACTACGCAATTGCAATTTAAATTAAAATTGCAATTTATGAGAAATCAGAAATTTGCACTTGTGTCACTTTTCTATTGGAGGTGCGAAAAGACGAGACAGTTGGCGCGGGCTACCCGTGACCACCGACTTCTGTTGCCAGATCTCATGCTGATGCCTTTACTGTATCTCGATCATTGCCTCAAAGCAAAAATAACTAGACGTGCTAAAACATACTTTTTCGCCGTTAGTAATGGTTATGTAATACTATTTATTCCACATTTTCTCTCCGAATTATTTTTTGTAAAGCATTAGAAATCGTAGAACATTTGGTGCGAAAAATAAGCAGAATGCAGGAAAGCAAAATATTTACAAGTTAATAAATAATATGATACTGATAGCGTTGGAAAACAAATATATCAAAAAATATATAACAGTAATTATAAAACACAATTGTAATATTCTACAAATTTTTTTTTACCGTGAATGAAAAGTGGCCATTATCGCATTTTGTTATCTGTGAGGCGTTACAACAATGGGTAACAACCAACAATGACCGATCATATATTCGTTTTCACATTTGACACAATTAAAGAACGCAATTTAAAATGAAATTTGAATATACAAATTGTAACTTGGCATGCACCTGTGTAAATTGGGAGAGGGCAACTGAAGGCTAGCAATCTTTATTTCTTATTTATTTCAAATAATTTCTAAAGGATTAATTTGTAAACGAATAACAAAAGCTCCAATGGTAGAAACGAACCAAGAAATATGAAATAATATATACATTTTAACTTACGTAGCATTCAACTGGCTTAAAACTCAAAAAATTATAAGGAAGCTTAGGATTTTCAGAGCGGGCTGCAAAAATTCTCATATTTTCAAAAAATCCAACATATCCTTATTTGAAAATATGTTTTTGATAAACATACTTTGTTAACAAAAAATGTATCTTTTTCTCGAATTACTTACTTAATTAATCTGCATTGTTGTAATTGTAGGAAGACGCCGAAATTCTTTTTTCAATTTTCGAAAAAACAGTTCAACCAAGATGAGTCCTGCGCCATTTTTTAAAATGTTCTTTAGAATACCCACCTCCAAATCTCATAAAAACGATGGAGCCGTTTTTGAAAAAAATATTGTTTGAACAAAAATTTTAAATCGCCTTTATTTCACGCATCATTACGCAAACACTTTTCTCAAATTTGCGAAAAATTCTATAAGGTCCCCCACATCGATGTCTGCTGTAATTTAAGCAGTGTCTGTTATATGTTAGCATTGACAAGGACGCAAACGTCGCTGCTCTTGGTCAATATTCTAATTAAGTGAAGGCCGTCGGCCAAGGCGTTGTCCGTGGTTAGAGCCTGAAATTAGCAGTGATTCAACTCCAGCAACCGCAGTATACTGCTGGAGTAAGCAAAGCATGAGAATTTAATAAATATTGAGAATTAAAATTACGATTATGTCACTTGAAGAAATATTGCAACACTGTATATTCTACTGCAATCTTTGCACCGGCTTACTACTCCACTCCAGCTGAGATCTTCGCTGGGAATTCGAGCCAAAGAGTATATAGCGATTCGAGCAGCGCGCGCATCTTATTCACTGGGCCAGCGGCAGGTGATACCTTACCTTTTTTTAATACAGGGCCTGTCGACTACCACTGTGACGTCACATGGGTAGTCACGGCGGCAGACGCATCATTCGTCGGCACATCATTCCTCGTTCACTTACCTTCTTCGCCAGCTAATAATTTAGGTGACATTGCTGGAGCAGAAAATGTACTGAAGCAAGGTTAAGAATGAAGTACAGGGCCTTAGGGAATTTTCTGGAAAATAATCCCCCCCTTTTTTAAGATTTCAAAACTGTTTTCAATACTCATTGACATAAGTTTTCATAACAACAATATCATTAGCAAAATAATACATCGAATACATTACACAGAGTGTCCAATTAAACTTGACAACTTGGAATAACAAAAAATACACCATGTACGAAAAATTGAGCCGAGGACAAATCTTAACAGTTTTGAAGGGGAAATCATTCTATGTCAAAATCAGCACCCCCTGCCCCTACCGGGTGGGGCGGTGGGCAACATTGAAATCTTAAATAGGAACATTTTTTATTTCAGATTCGCACTCTATGAACAAAAATACATAAGATTTGTCTGAAACGTTTTCTGATTTGTGATAGGTGGAACTGTCGCAAAAATTTAATTTCCGAAGATTTCCGACTGTTTGTGGAGAGGTTTTGAGTGTGGTCTAAGGGCACACCCATCAATTTGTTGGTAGCATCTCTCCACGGTCCGTGCCTACAGTACTTGAAACGCGATTTCCGATATGTATTAAACATTTACCTTTCTGGACTAACATTCCTCCTTCTTGCATCATGGATTATGTAAATGTGCAAGGAAAAATTGAAGTGATTATAATTTACGGCGAAGTTGGGAGGAATTTCGACGCTGCTATTAATTTGTATGTTCAACGTTTTCCTGACAGTACGATCACGTTCTTCTTTCATTTGAATTGTTCAACAATTCTCTACTTATGGAAGTGTACAACCGAAGAAAAGAACACGTAGATTTTCTGATACTGGAGAAAATCAAATATCATTACAGTAGCTCATAATCCACATGCGAGTGTTCGAGAAATATCTCAACAATCAGGGATTCCTCGCATGTGTGTTTGGAGGATACTGTAGTACATAAATTTCATCCGTATCATGTATCCTTGCATCAGGAATTAGCTGACAATGACTTTCAAAACCGACTACAGTTTTGTCAATGGGCAGCTCAGAGAATACAAACGAATCTGAACTTTTTTACTCAAGTACTATTCTCTGATGAATCGTCATTTACAAACCACGGTGAAGTTAACCGCCATAAAATGCATTTTTGCAGTGTAGAAAGCCTACACTTGATTCGTCAAGTAAATCATCAGCGCCCTTGGTCGGTTAACATTTGGTGTGGAATAATTGGTGATAAATTTATCGGATCATACTTTATTGACAGTAATCTAATCGGTGACAAGTACCGAAACCTTGATAAAGAACTAATGTGATGGTTGCCCAACACATTATTCATTAGTAGCATGCGAGGTATTAAGGAGTTTTAGCACCACGCGTAAGGTAACGGCGTTATACACTAAGTCACGTGAAGGACCTTGAAGTCATACTTGCCTTACCTTAGGCCTAAGGTTCGACCTTACACCTTTATAAATAGTGTACGCCTGTAGAAGTTTCTACGGTCACCTTACAAGCGGGAAAATGGCCGCCTAAAACAGGAAACGTTGAATTTTTCCAACTCTGGTAAACCGATTCTCGTATGTGAGGCAGTTACAATTATTCCTTAACAACTCCACAACACTGGCTAGAATTAACGAGATATGTTGGAGATGTGACAGGAAAGAAACTCGCGAAAAAGGAGTTCAAATCATATCTTCGGGATAGGTTGTCTTATGCTCATAACGAAAGCTGTTTTAACGTAATTCCTATAATTTCAAGAAAAGCAGATTCAAAATTCCAGGCTGCATACTCATCACGAAGAGACACAAAATCTAAAACTCCATGCTCAATGTATATTTTTTGTTCTGTTGACTCGTAACGTGTTTTAAATGTCTCACTACTAGCCTACACTCTTTGCTATATTATGCGATTTCTCTGTTCAACGCTTGAAATGTTTCCTTTGTTATAATGCATAACGCAAAGTCGCAATTGCTAAAACTCTTCTGAACGTTGTTCATTACGACCGTATAAAGGCGTTAGTCACGTGATCAATACAGTTTAAGGATATCTCCTTACGCCTGGCGCTAAAACTCCCTATTGGATCGGGATTACAATAATCGTTGGATCGGTAGAGAAGGACCTGTGCGCTGGCCAGCCAGATCACCAGAATTTACCTCACCAGATTTCTTTTTGTAGGGTTACCTAAAATATGTCGTTTACAAACAAACACCTACTACTCGTAAAAACATGATGCAACGAATAAGGGACGCTTGTGCCGCGATTACGCCAGATATGCTTATGCGATGTGTTCGTTCATTAGGACGAATCAATAAATGCATTGAGGTTCAGGGCCATCCTTTTGTGCACTTACATAAATGCTGAGGTATTTGTAGAATCATCTAAAACCAGCACTCCGATAGTGAGATGCAAGGGGACTCTCTGAAAACAAGCACATCGAAGGGAACAGAAAACTACTACGTCCACGTCGTTGTTTCTGGGTTACGCTAAAAGTAGTTTATTGACTTCCGTAGAATATACTGATTTTAATATCTTAGAAATAATCGACCACGCTCAAAACCATTCAAATTACAGTCGGAAATCAGTTTTTTGCGATTACATCTCCACCTATCACAAATCAGAAAAAAGTTTCAGACAAAACTTATGTATTTTTGGCGTAGAATGCGAATCTGAAATAAAAAAATGGGGGTTCCTATTTAAGATTTCAATGTTGCCCACTGCCCCACCCGCTGGAGGCTGGGTGTGTGTCCTGATTTTAACGTAGAATGATTCCCCCTTCAAAACTGTTATTATTTGGTCTCGGCTCAATTTTTCGTTCATCGCGTATTTTTTGAGTTATTTCAAGTTGTGAAGTTAAATGGGACATTCTGTATATTTACTACGAACCGTTGTGCACATCTTCAGAAATTAATAATTTTTGTAGGAAGGGATAAGTTCGGCTGTTGGATCAAACCCAGATGCGGTGCCACGTACTTCGGTTGCCTTATCATACTATGCTCAGAAAGTTCGCGTTCCGGTTGTTTACTTGTGTTTAGTTATTTTGTTTTTATAATTTATGGTTTCAATCACCTTAAAGTTAAATGTAATTTCGTTTACTTTTCTTCATTTTGTTTTTTAGGTTGTGATACATTTATTAATTTACAATTTTTGAAATTTAATTTCTTTTTATTTGCAGACATAATTTAGAATGTATGATTCACCAACCGTAAAGCGCAAGAGTGGTAAAGTGCTCCATAGCGGAGAAAAACAAATGCTTACTAATGTTTATAAGTATTTAACTAAAATTGTATTTTCGTACTCAATGCCTACCGGGAGATGACTCTCGGTGCGAAGCAGCTCGGTTTTCCGGCAATCGGCAGTTTGTTCCCGTTGGTTTGACTTATTTTTTTGACTAAGGAATTTTAAATTTTGTGCTTGGTAATGAAAAGTTATTATTTCTGTACTGTTAAAAAGGAAACATGTGACTTGGTTTTTTTGCAACTGCATGTGGTCGGCTTGAATTTTGGATATTATATTGAAATAGTGGTGCACTTTAAAATTAATATTTCATCCTGATTTCTTAGCACTTCTTTCTTGACATTTCAAAGCACGAAGGACGTGAGTAGCTTAACATAAACGTTTTTAATATATTGGAGTCTTATAGGAATTGTTTTAGATTTAAGGAAAGGGAAGTAAATACGCTTTCATAAAATTGGAAAGAGACAAATTACCTAAACGCTAAACTAGCCCTCCAAATTGCGGGATACGTCGTCACCATCAAGCGCTGAACTTTTGATTCATACAATACATAAATGTCCTCCCCCGGGGGGGGGGGGGGGGAGACCAGGCCTCGCCTGCCTCGTGATTGCAGTACTCTCCGCTATAGAGCAGATGAAATCAAACAAGACATCTCACATTCATTTACTCGTAACCCAGGGCTACAAAAATACATCATTCTTTTACATCGCACGTCTTGTCAATATAAATTACCGTAGTGTTTATCGATAAGTTTACAACTTATGTAATGATTATGGGGTTCATATTTTACTCTCGCTGTAATGAGAGGGAACTAGGATGTTCCGTGGAGATTTTGTTAATTTTTATGAGGAAGGTAGTTCAGACACGTGATCACTATATGCCCTGAATTTTCGAACAGCATATCGTACGCTTAACAAAATCGCATGGCAGGACTGTGCGTGATGTGGTAAAAAGAATAAAAACCTATGGTCGAAACCGAAGTAGTGAAAAGAGAGCTTATTGAATCATCATTGCTTGAGGCCATATGACACATACATTCAATTTTTGGCAAAAATCTATGCAGAATTTTGCTACGTATTCATGAAAGAAAAATGGAGTTTAGTTTGTATGGATTACCGCAACGTTTGCAGAAAGCAGAATTACTTTTCCTATTCTATAAGACACTATTTAATTTTTCTTTCATGAAAATACATCCTGTATGGAAGTGATAAATTGCATGGTTATTTGTTGTTTTCATGGAATTGTCTATTTTCTAATGATCTTGTGTTTCGCGGTTGTGGTAAAGAATTTCCTCTTGCGCATCTATTTTGTATGCGAAAGGGGAGGGGGAGGCTGCATGGTCGCTATATACCCGCTGGGGTATACAATGTAGTCACAGCAAGCCCCTGGAAATTAGGTGTGTTCTGTTTTCTCACTTGGCCATCACATATTCTCCCTATGTTCCCGTAAAAGTTAATCTATAAATTAAACAACAAATTCAAAATTTAAATTTCAGTGCTTTTGATTACGAAATACTTTTTAAAACGTTGCTGCGGAGGATAATGAAGTGATTCATTTCTCTATGAAATTGGAAGTTCTAAATATCTAGAGTTCTCAGGAAAGCCACCCCCACCCCAAAATGTAAAAAGGCCCCAAACTTTTTACGACAAAATGCAGTCTCAAAAATAGTAGTTTTAAAAGTGAAAATAACTTCATATTGGTACCCTACTTTCTGGACCCTTGGAACCGCGACACAACTAAGAACATTTCAAAAACGTAATAGAACGAAAAGTGTTTAATCTGTGGGGACACGAAATCGTCGTTTTAAGCCCTTTGAATGCATCACTTCCGAGTTAGGCACGACGATACAATGTGTTCAAGAGTGTTGCATGTGCGACTGGTTTCCCAAATATGCCTGAATTTGCGAACTTTTCTTCCCTCAAATCTTTTTGATATGCTGGACCGGGGGTAATTCTCTATCCAGCATTAACGGGCTTTTGTGCACCAGGTGTCTTATAAAATTAGTCATTTTCCTCTTTACATTCTATGCAAAGAGGATAATTACATATAATAATTATTATAACGATAATAGTTTAAAAGATAATTTAATTTTAAGGTGAGGTTGTACTATTTGCATCTTGCACAAGTACAGAGGTTAAACAATTTCGGGGGACCGGCTTAGGTGGCTTAGGGCATCAATTGATGTCACTGCAGTACCTCTGACCGGAAAGTCCTAGGGTTCGAGCCTCGACGTCGGCAGGATTTTCAACACTTCATAGCTACATAACTAGGTCGAATTCAGCTGTTGTCTGAGGTGAATTCTAGTAGCTGGATGCTCTAATCGGTAAGTTTTCGTGGTTTCTCCGATTAACCTCAGGCGAATGCTGGAGCAGCACCCTAAAAACGGGCAACGCACCGCGCACGATCTTTCCTTCCTCTTCCTTGTCCTAGCCTCACCCCCTTACACACACTTCCCCTTTAATACACTATACTACTACACATTTCGGGAGACCCGTCTGCTTGGGCGGTGCCACGTAGGAAAGCGATACCGATTGGGGAAAACCCCGCGGGCCGACGTGTAGACCGGTCGTGTATCTCGCCATCAGTGGAGGAAAACCACCGCCACACCTCGCGATAAAATATACACTACACTTACGGAACTGAAGACCTTGGCAGTCCACGCGCCTTGAATCAACAATTAAGCCACTTTTTAAAATAGGGAACAAAAATGAAATTCAAAATTACAGGCCAATTTATCTTTTGTCAGTTTTCTCAAAAATATTAGAGAGGCTTTTTATGTACGCGAAAGGAAACTTTTATCAGGAAAAACGAAGCGTTTTCAGACTCACAACACGGTTTTAGAAAATCAAAATCTACAGAAACTGCCATTTTCTTTTCTTAAAGACGTTTCTTCATCCATGGACCAAAATGAAGTACGAGTATGAAGTACCAAAATGAAGTACCTTCTTATGGAATTCGTGGTATTGCCCTAGACTGGATTACATCGATTCCTTAAACATCGATCTTAAAGAGTATAAATACCGAACTGGCACGAAAGGACATTATTTACTTATCTTTCCAATTCTTTACCAATTGAATATGGGGTCCCGCAAAGTTCGATCTTAGATTCTATCCACTTTCTGTTATACGTAAACGATATGCCCTCGCCTATTAAAAATGGGGGAACGGTTCTGTTTGCCGATGACACGAATGTTCTTAGCAAAAAGAAACAAATAGAACGATTTAAGAAGTTTCAAATTGTTTTTGTCGAAAGGTTAATAGTTCATTAAGGAAAAACAGTTTCAATGCATTTTTACATTTCAAATCAGCAATCGCATGCTCCATTGAAGATGAACAATGTGCAATTAACTGATATTAAGGTAAGTATCAGTATGAAAAGATCACTTCTAGAAATCCACACGTTTACAACGCATTGCCAGATGACATTAAACCATTGAAGTCGGTACACACATTTAAGTGAAAAGTAAAATCGTTTCTGCTGCATAACTATTCTATACAATAACATTTCTGTAAAATTAGACTATATTGACAATCAAAAAGAAAAAAATAATGTTTAACAAAACAGTGATATATAATGAATTAGGTTACATTTGTATCTCGAGATGGGGGTCACTAACCTGGAAGCTGATCAGGTTTTAGTCCAATTTCCCTGATATATTGAGCGAAGAGATGGCCTCTTGCTTCTAGATGTAAATGTAGTTTTATTATACGCTCGTTTTGTTGAACTCTCTTACTTGAAGTGGTAGGAGTAGAGGTAATGGCGAGTTTCAATTTTGTTAGCAATGCAGAAAATAAATTTTTTTACCGTTGCAAATAAGTTTTCTATAACTCAGGAACAAAAATGTCTAGCTTTTCAAATGACGCTAATTTCGTGCTTTTTTTTTAACTTTTATTTTTATTTGTTTATTTATTGGGAAGGAAAGAAAACGTGTGGAGATGATCTTCTCCCCCAAATGGCACATACAGTTTTTATTGTTTTTTGACTAAATAAATCTAAACCTAATTCACAGACTATTACAAATAATTTTGTATTCGTTACAGCCTAGTTAATTGAGAAGTTGCGCAGTAAGTAGTAAGTGATTGACCAATTAGTTGTGATGAAAGGAAAGGGGCATCAGAGAGCAGCGCTTAGTATTTCTCACTAGTCACTTGAAGTAATAATTGTTTATTTAATATTCACTGCCAACAAGATGTCATTTGTATATCGAATACAGAGTAAGCAATTCAGAGTGAGGCGGGAAATTAAAACAAATAATAAGCTAGCTGTGGTTGATTCTGGTTGCGTTCGGTCGTGTAAGTAGATTGTTTTGTTCATGAAAAGGAAGGCAAGTCTTGAGTTTTCTGTGACAATCCCCTTGATTTAATAGGGTTGATGTGAATCGTATCAGTGAGTGTCAGTGAACAAGTTGTTTAGGACGCTGTGGCAAGGAACAGATTAGTTGTAACTTTCCGGGTGAAAATGGTTCTTCACAGGATTTTCTGGTCCATGAAACCAGTGAGCGCAGGGCTAGCACTTTTGCCTCGCACGGCCTCATATTGTCATTCATCGGGCAGAAAAAGCTTCGACAATGAAGAAACCCACTTTGGCTTTGAAAGAATAAAAGCGCACGAAAAGAACGAGAAAGGTTGGTTTTTACTTGGCCTATAGTTCATATCATGCAATGTTCATCCTCTTGTTTTTGTTTTTATTTCAGTAAGGGAAGTTTTTGATTCTGTCTCATCTACATATGATATCATGAATGATGCAATGAGTTTTGGTGTGCATCGGTTATGGAAAGACATTTTTATACAAAGATTAGGACCCACCCAAGGTACACGACTGTTAGATGTCGCTGGTGGAACAGGTGTGTTTCATATTATTGGATTGTGAACTTGGCTGTTAATTGAGTAACTAATCAATGTAAAATATTCAATTCTTACAGGAGATATTGCATTCAGGTTCCTGAAATACTTGAAAAACAAGGAGTGTTCTGAAAATAATGCATTAGGTGTGAAGAGTAATGTGACAGTTTGTGACATAAACGAGGCCATGCTAAATGTTGGAAGATCCAGATCAAAATCTTTCAGTTGGATTGACTCCTCTGATATTTCCTGGGTTCAAGGAGATGCAGAAAAGTTACCGCTGAACAGTGACTCATATTGTGCATATACAATTGCGTTTGGCATTCGAAATGTCACACACATTGAAAGAGTACTAGAAGAAGCATACAGGGTTCTCAAGCCAGGAGGAAGATTCATGTGTTTAGAATTTAGTCATGTTCACAATCCCTATTTACAGTGGTAAGTAATTTATTTCTTTTACATTTCTTTCAATTTTGCATCAGAATTATGGGAATACTTCAAGTCATCAAAAGGTTTTTGTATTTTTATGAGGAAACTAGCAATCTTACAGGTGCAGTTGCAGAGTGCTCAAAGTATGTAGATATTTTTTGAAGTTAATGCTATTTACCCTTGTAATAAAATTTTAATTGTAAGTAAAATTTATTCTAAAAGTCATGTTAAAAATATTAATAAATTTGGATATTAAGTATCAAAAATATTTTGCTCTTTTATTTCAGTATTTAGTTAGAGGGCTTCCACACCTTTGAGATGAATTTTCCAAGAATATTACTTTGTATCATTATTTCCCTAATGTTGGTGTTGTATGAAAATGGAAGGTTCTTTCATGATTATCCCCAAATGTGTTTGACTTAAAGGACATAGCTTAACAGTGACCAAAATTAAAAGAAGAATGTATATTTTCGTGCATTGACTATTAGATGTAATGACTTTAAATTATGTTAAAGCACTTCAGTCCCATTATTTAGTTCATTACAAAGAGCTTACTATTTATGCTATTTCGTAGCCATTTCACACATCTGAAATAGTTGATTACGTTTGAACGTTGCATTGATCTGAAGTATAATGACAGAGCTAAAAATGAAATTGTGTATTTATTATTAAAAAATTTTAATAGTATATTTATTAATTGTATTAATTTATTATATATAATTGTTTTTATATTATTTAATAATATTTATTAATAGTTGAAATAACCCTGCGACAGAGTACATAACATTAAATCTGCAAAACAATTATTGTTTTGTCTCAATTTATTGAATTTTAGTTATTGAAATGCTACCTTGTAAATAATTCATTACATTATGTTTTACTGGCCATTTAAATAAAAAATTATTTAATTTCCTTCAATATACCTCTTCGGCTGTCACATTCTTGTACAAATGTTTGTATGGCAGAACCCCACCAAGTTGTGTATCTTCATAATGGGATTATGAAATGGTTGTAAATGAAACTTTTTGCACATTGCAATAGAAAATGTGCTTTTGCAATACTTGTGCATTAATGATAGTGCTGTCCGGTAAATGTATTTAACTACTGGGATAGGCAAAAGGCTCTCTAGGCGACCTTGTTTTGATAAAAGTTCTTTTTTTCATCACGAGTTGGATTGCTTTCAGTGTGGCAATACTAAAAAATTATTCACATTGTGCCACCTGAAATTAATTTATAGGAAACCATGTATCCTTGGAAAGTATCCTTTACGTTACCTTTATTATATCAGAAATTGGATTGGAAAAGACAGGCTTGAATATGAGTGTTTTTTATTAGAGGATTTAAATTTCATATTGAGTATTATGTTTTCATATATCTTGCAATAAATTATGCTCAGTGTGTGAGAAGGGATCAATAAGGATAATTGCAACACACGCAAATGTTACTTTGAGATACAGCTCATTTATTATTTGGCAGACCAAATCATTGGAGGGCCAAGAAAATTAGGAGTGATCATGTCATCAACCAAAAAAATTGTTCAAAGCTTGAAAATCTCACAATTGTGAGTTATGAATTATTGAACCTGCCAGGTGGTACACGGTTATATCATTTTTTCAAATAAAACTTCAAAATAATGTTTCAACAAAGCTCCAATAATGATTTCATCCTTTAGAACTTCCAACCTGAATGTTTAGGCCCTATCTACCTAAATGTATTAAAAACACATAGAAAGCATTTTCAGAGCTGGAGCACGAGTTTGAAATATTTCTGTTCAGTCTCCAAATGAAGGTTGATATCATCTTCAATTTGCAAACCATAAAAGATTGAGAAATATTTAATCATTATTTCTGGATATCTTTTAATTCATCAAGGAAAATTAAAAAAACAAAAATTAAATCTTGTTATAATTTTGTATGTTAAAAGTTATTTGTAAATTATAAAAAATTGTAAATATTATTGGATTTGAACTGTGTAACTATTTTTTTGTAGACTTCCGTTTCAAATTTTTGTTTACATTATAGCTAGTGATAACACTGCTATAATGAAATGCTTTCTGTTATGTATTAAAATTATGTAATTTGGTTTACTTCCTGGTTCCAATGGTTTCCAATTTTTTCCATTATTATGTGTCAGTTAGGAATTAGTTGTGAAATGGTCTTCAGGAAGAAAATTGCTCACTTACATCTTCTATAATGAGAATTTTTTTTTCTTTTTTTAACTAAATTTCTTCCTTGTGGGTGTAAATCATTTCACAATTAGAAGTAGTAAACTTTACGCATTGCAATAAAATAGTACGATCTATTAATCTGAAACTATAATACAAATAATCTAAACTTATAATACAAATTATGAGTATTTCCCCAATATTAATTTACTTTTCCTTGTGAAGAAATATCTCTTATAATCCTGTTATAAAAGTTTTATTCCCATTTGAAAAATTAGTCTACTTCAGGAAGGTGGAGATACATTTCTGAATTTGAACTTATTCAAAACGGTGAAAAATTATTTTTCAACTCGTGATCATTTCACATTTTCAGACGAAATAACGTTTTTAAAACCATAACATCAATTCAAAATCAGTGCAGATAAGATTAAACGTCAGATTAAATATTTAAAAAAATATGTCAGTTGTTTTTGGACGACACAATTTATAGAACAGGCGCAATATACGAACGCAAAAGTGTACGGAAAGAGGAAAAGCGTGCGGCCTTCGCTTGGTGTGTTACCGAATAATGAAGTACGTTTCTTATAAAAAAATGCAAAAGAGTGATATTTTGCGGTGCGACTTTATATGAAACGCTACAATCAAACGATTATCGAACAAAGCATCAATGTTATAAAGTCGCATTAATCTTATACTTCTGCACACGCACTTCCAATGGTTGGGGATGTTGGATTCTGGAATGGACCCACCCTACTGGTACGTCCTGGCACGACCAAGCAACCCTTTCCTGCACGAAACCACTCCGGCAGATATTGATCCGACTCTTCCTTGCCGCATTGCTCTAGTCATCATTTATTGATTCATAATAGTGCAGGGCTGTAAGCTGACCTCCATCCCATCCGATTATGCTGTAAAATGGGACTCGTACCTCTTGTTCACCTGCATTGCTGCGGTGCCGGTCTGATGGCGATACACCCGAGTGGGATGAGGGGCAGAAATCAATATCCCTCGTTCGCGTAAAAATAG
This sequence comes from Gryllus bimaculatus, assembly GCA_017312745.1. Lineage (NCBI taxonomy): Eukaryota > Metazoa > Arthropoda > Insecta > Orthoptera > Gryllidae > Gryllus > Gryllus bimaculatus. The sequence goes on from BOPP01000035.1 coordinate 7,410,404, forward strand.
CTATTGGCCTTTCATGGAGCCAGTTTTAAATATACCTTTAATGTGTGATCACTCGCCCTCTGTTTCAGGTTATACGACCAGTATTCTTTTCAAATTATTCCGGTCATGGGACAGGTGATAGCAGGGGAGTGGAAGCCATATCAATACCTCGTAGAAAGTATAAGACAATTTCCGAACCAGGTTAGTCTTAAAACCCATAATACAATGACATGAATTTGGCTTCCTAAACATTTTTTTCTTTTCTTGCAGGAAGACTTCAAGCACATGATACAATGTGCAGGTTTTCAACACGTAACATATGAAAATCTCTCATTTGGTGTAGTAGCTATCCATTCAGCCTTCAAATTGTAAATTTTTGTAAATAAAGTTTGCTTCTTTTACTAGACTTTTTTAATTGGATAGGGAGGGAGCAATAAAACCACACATTTTGAAACTTGTGATATATTATCAGTTTTAATGCATGTTTGCCTCTATAATTTTATACAATACAGAGAACTTGTTACATAACTTACTCCACAACATAGGAGTAATAAAGAGCACCAACTTAATGAGAAAACTAAAAATGAAATGGTCAATCATGAAAAGAATGAATCATGCCAAATGCCTATCAATAATTGTGCAGTATTAATAAATTCAGCAAGCTTACACTAAATAAAGTGAAACCTACTGTTCAGGAAAGAAATAATTTAAAAAGCACTGATAATACATAAGCAAATGCAGAAGCTTTGCTGGTCTGAATCAATAAAGCATTTTACCAATGGAACACTTTCAACAATTTAATTGCCAATTTTGCTATCTTTTTTACAAACAAAATTCCCCCCCCTGCCCTCTCAGCAATACATTTTGATTCAGTGTCAACATAAAATCTCTGCATCTGCCTGGGTCCCCTGGGAAACAAAGTCACACGATAATGTCAATCATTCACATTTAGAAGCTGCTCCAAGTTTCATGAAAAATTAGTTGGAGAAAATAATGTCAAACAGAACAATCTTGTCCAGATCTTTACTTTTGGACGTATGACATTTAACACAGACACATTTGAGAAAATAAAATAAAAATAAAAAAAAGGAAAAGAAGGATGGAAAAATATATACTTGTTATATTTTAAGAGGTTATATATTCTGAGGAATCTCTTAAAAGATTTTCTTCCTAGTGAACACAATATTGGAACAAAGCTGCACAAATCATTTTTCAGCAGTTTTGAGTCAATACTCTGCTTTCAGTACAATGCTCAAGAATCAAACACTATCTTGCTCCCACCATTAACAAATTATACATCACGATTTCTCTCCATCAATTGTAACAACAAAAATATTTATTTAGGTGGATATGGAAACATTCACACACATTTACATTTGAAATATCGGAACAATGTCAATACTGTAGCAATTTCAGGGGGTGCTTGACTTCCAATTTCTTTTCCAGAGCAGAAAAAAGAAAATAAACTTGGTCGGATTCAAAATTGAGTGAAGACTAAGCATAATTTCCCACCCACCCCCTACGAATTTTTCTCTGGATACTTCTTGATTTTTAAAGAAACTACATATGGTTAGCAAAGTCAGAAGAGAACAATGAATGCTTGAATGTATGAATGCTTGTCTTCCCCTCCCCACATGGCAATGAGTTTAGTGGATCCAGGACGGATAGCACATCTACCCGCTCTTGAAAAGCAGGATTGCCACCTGCCCCAAGTAGAAGTAGATAAAATGCCTGGTCTCGTGAGTCACATAGCTGCCAAAGTTACGTCCTACAATGCAATGCCACGTAGGATTGTACTTCTTATCAAATTCTTTTTTGATGTATGCAGCAATATCCTGAAATATAATTATAAACTTTAAGGTAGATAAATGACATTATTACAACAATGAAACTACAATACAACAAATATTAGGCATTAATAAGAAAATTAAACAATGTAATTCAAACTTGCCTTTTCAATATTATATTTCTCGAGAGCTTGTGTCGCACAGTCTACTGCATCTTGCTGCATCTCCTCTGACATATCAGCATTTTTAATCACAGCTTTGCGGTCAGACATTTTGTTCGACCTACAACAAATTAGATAAGTATATAAAAATAAAATACAAACCATCTAATCTGAAAACCAAATGACAATATGTAGCTGTTCCTTATGAACATGCAAGGGTATTAACTGTCATTTTTCATGCACACGAATCTGAAAGAAAAAAACCTAAAAAATTAGATATATGTATTGCAGTCAAATTGGTTTACACAACTATTTTTTTTTTTCCTGGGTATATCACTATAGTCCGGCATTTCCTCCAGGAAAAAATCTATGACGAATTCTATTCACCACGAAACAATGCAATTATTTTCGCCACTGTCTTTCCAAAACTTTATCGTAAAACATAAAATAACAACCTACGTACATCGGCGCCGAAATAGGAAAAATTTCGGTTTTTCAGAAGTTCGATATAAAAATACTTATCCGAAACTTACTTACCTTAGAAAACGATCGGGATGATAAAACGAATATTAAATGTCGCAGTGGCACTAACAAGAGACTTCTACTATTTAGAAAACACTTTCCGAATGGGAAGAAACGCCAGTTTTCACCACCAATAACTTTGCGGGCAAATCTCCTTCATTGAAACTAAAACCAAGCGTTCTCATTGGCTAGAGCTCAGAGTCTTCTACCAGGGTCTTCTATCAACCCAGCATGCAATAGTCTGCACTACTACTGCTCGTCTTTTTTCATGCGACGTAGCCTTCGTATGACATCTTATGGCCATGCCATGCAAATCAATATCGCGACTGAGAGAAAGAAATTAATGACAACTGATAATTATACATAGTACAATACCAGAAAAGTATAGTGAGAAGCAAGACTTTGTAAATTTTGTTAATATAAGGCCAGGCAATCGAAAATGAGTCATGCACTACACCTTTATTGTATTATAATTTAATTACTGTACCAATTTATGTTCAATTTAATGGAGTCTGAAAATGTTGCTTTTATTGTACTGCTCATGTGATGTGAGTCTAGAAGCATAAAACAGACACACGTTCATCAAAATGAGCATAATTTCACTGGCAATTCGAAAAATAAAAGCCGAGGACTTAAAAACTGCGCGCATGACATAACCATTTGCTATAAACTATGCAACATAATCTTCATGTAGCCAACAACGAGCGTGGATATTGATACATCACAATCATCGCATGTAAATAGTATCAGAAAATGTGTAATTCAATTGTAATCTTACCTTCTGATCCACAACGATGTAAGTAGTTCTTATCAACGGTCTTTATCGCTTGTCTTTTCTAGTTCACTTAAACACTACCTAAAATTGTTCATGAAAATTAGGATAAAGAGGCTACGAAAATTTAGATAAATCTCAAGTTTTTAAATAATTTCTTTTGGTGCACGAAAATCGTTTGTCTTCGGATTGTTTCGGATATGTTCGTTCTGTATCGATTTTGTTACCAGGGTGATGCAGTGTGCTCAACAGTTAATACGGTGTTGCTGTTGGTAACAGTGAAAAGCAAACAACATCGATTTCGCGCCGCTTGCAGCGCGGTTTTGTAGCGTTTGTAGCCATCTTGTTGTTGAAGTGGCGTGGTAGTCGTACAAGGTAATCGGTTTGCTTTCAAGGTGGAGGGAGATACAGAAAAATCAGATATGTCGTATGGACGAAATGAATGTAGAATATACGTGGGAAACCTTCCACCAGATATTCGCACTAAGGATATTCAAGATCTTTTCTACAAATTTGGTAAAGTAACATTTGTCGATTTGAAGAATAGACGGGGCCCGCCTTTTGCTTTTGTTGAATTTGAAGATCCACGGTAAGTACAACAAGTTTGTTGTTGGATGCATTATATTTTGTTTGTAATAATTGCCGCTTACAATACTATGATATTCGCAGGGATGCGGAGGATGCTGTTCATGCTCGAGATGGTTATGATTATGATGGGTACAGACTTCGTGTAGAATTTCCTCGAGGTGGTGGGCCTGGAGGATTTCGTGGGGGGAGTCGGGGTAATGGTGTTGGAGGAGGAAGCGGGAGAGGCCGCGGCCCCCCAGCCCGAAGGTCACAATACAGAGTTTTAGTTTCAGGTATGTTCAAGGTCATGCAGTATCCTTCATTGAACGATGCCATTTCTGTTTTTTACCAAACATTTTATTGCAGGATTACCACCGTCAGGCAGTTGGCAGGACCTAAAGGATCACATGCGAGAAGCAGGTGATGTTTGTTTTGCAGATGTCTTCAAAGACAGTACAGGGGTTGTGGAGTTCCTTCGATATGAAGACATGAAGTATGCTGTGAAGAAACTTGATGACTCCCGGTTCCGCTCCCATGAGGTATTGAATTCTTTGATACTTACAAAAATATTTTAATTCTGGTTAATGGATTTGATGATTTACAATGTAGTATGTTGGAGGGAAAAACATGATTATAGAGTAATTCTTAATACTCGAGTTAGCATTTATTTTATCAATAATAACCACTTTACACTTACTTTTGGTCAACAATAGACCTTATTTTTTTACTTTGATATGTTGAAGTACGCATATCAAACAGAATAATCAAAATATTTATGCAACTTAATATATTGCTGAAAATTGCATATCATTGGTTTGACAACATTGAAGGTCTTGCTATTCTGAGCTGGAGATTACTGCATTTAAATTTGTTAATGATGGCAAGTATTGATTATTTTCATTTACTGTCATCACTAGTAAAATAATGAAATCGTCTATTGTATATCGTATGAACAAGAACTTAGTCTATTGGAAACGAAGTACCATTTACTATTGCAAACCAATTTCTTCCTCTTCTGGAATGATTAATGGAATTAGTTTTCAATGAAGGTAGGGGTAAGTTACACTCTTTGGGAAATGCTCGGAATTTGACAATACTTGTTGCAGAGATCTTTGATTTACCAAAAATATTGAATCAGTAAATGTTATAAAATTATCCTCTGTAGCAATAAATGAAATGCTTGAATTTCCTTTAAATATATATTTTAGTGATGGAAGTTAGTGAAATCAGTGCGAGAATATTTTTTGCATACAATAAAAAGAACATGTGTAATAAAATAGTCGCATTATGTAAAAGTGATTACAGTCTGAGAATCAAGATACAAACTTGGAGTTTTTTGTTGAACGAATTCATTATGTCTATTAAAGCGATATTTATAATTTGAAAAATTCGGAGATTCATCATATGATTGTTGATTACATAGATTTGTAGGATATTGGAACACCTGCATCATGAATCATTTATCCTGTACAGTTACTGTGAACTTACTGAAAAAGGTGTAAAATTTAGTGATTGTTTCCTGTGCTCATGCAACCGAGATAGAATCGAGTACCTTGTATTAGTTGCTTGATGCGCAACTATGTTTTTTACCAAACTTCATTCCATATATATAAACCTAACTTCAATTAGTGAAAATTTTTGGGAACTTATTTTAAAATATTTATTATTAACATTACAATAACATTTTTAAAAAGGAAATTATCTATAATAATGTGAAAATAATCAATGTTTGTCAGTGTAAAATAAATCTTAATTACAAATGTTAAATTATTATTATTATTCAATTTAAGAATATGTTTACTAACATGTTTAACATAGTATAAGATTTGAAATTTGCCACCCTAGGCTTCTTTTTATTCTTGTGAACCCGATCTTACTCATCTCATTTGCACAGAGCACGTGTATGAATAGTTTCTTTTCTACTACACTTCCACTAAAAGTACGTAATATTCTTTAATTGGCCAACCTCAATAGGGCACTTACACAGGACACACAGATCCTATAACCCAAGATTCCTTGAATTAGGCAAAACCTCTTTTGGTCCCCCATAAAGAACCATGTTTATTCTCATTGTATCACTCTTAACAATTAAAAACAAATCGAAAAGAATGTGAAGTGCACAAGAAATATAACTATTTGGTAGAATCTTGTCTAACCACTTAGCTGTCTTGACTTGCACAAAACTTCAAACAGGACAGGATTATTTCTGTCATACTGCTGCCTCAACAGTCAGAGCAATAGTACTCCAACAAAGCGCTAGGATGTGAAATCATGTAATGAAGAAAAGTAACCATCACAAAGCATTAAAATTATTTCAGTGGTTAAATTTTTTTAGATTGCTCATGCTTTGCTTATTATAATTATGTGTTATTATGTTATGTTTTGCTTAGTAAGATTTTCCTCAAAAACTGCTAACTGCCCATCCTCTCCTCTCTGTGGAGTACCTCTTGTCTAAGTAGTGTGAAGTTCTGACCTTCATTTGATATGGTGCTGCCAACCTGGAAGATGCTTTGTCTCGCAGAATGTGGATACAATGCAGCCATGTTTGGTTTTAAATGGTCATGTTTGATTTAACACAAACAGATACACTCGCAATGTATTTAAATTAAAACTTGCATTTTGGCATAGATGTGTTTTAATGTTAGTGAAAAGTATCTCTGAATAACCTTGAATATTGTATGCCACAGTGATGTTCCTAGACCTCGGAATTTTAGGCACAAAAGAAACGATTTAGGTGTCTAAAATAGGCACAAAAAAATGAAATTGGGCACTCTTAGGAATGAAAAGAGATTTTTTAGGTACTTAAAATTACTTTCAAAATGATTAAACAATGCATTTAAAAAACATTAACCTGAAAATATGTGTCTGTTTTGTAGAACTGATCACAAAATGATTAATATAGGCACTTTTTTTTAGGAAAGTTTAGTATTTTTACATTTATTAGAATGACAAGCATATTATTGCACTTTCATTTCCTTATTCTTTCTCACTTTGCATTGTCAATCTGTTAAGTGGGCGCTGTATCAGGAATGGGTGCAATTGCCTAAAAAGCGCATGCTGATCGAACACTTGCTTGAAACATCCTATTTATATTGATCTGCAGAGCTTGTGTGGTTATTGGGTGAGAGATTTCGGCGCTTAGTCGATTGTGCTTTGGAAAATTCAGGGTATTTGAATTTCAGTAAAACAAATTTTAAAAAACGAGTAATTAAAATAAGATAATTAATCTAGATAACTTGTTTTAGGCAGATTTACGCCAAAAATAGTTTTAAAATAGGCATCAACTGCAGATTTAGGACGTTTTAAACATAATTACACTATATGCACGTTTTAAACATA